>JAPDRO010000007.1:0-275000 GCA_030247885.1 Taxawa tesnikishii (nom. ined.)
CCCTAACCCTAACCCTAACCCTAACCCTAACCCTAACCCTAACCCTAACCCTAACCCTAAACCCAACCCTAACCCTAACCTAAACCTAAACCCTAAACCCTAACCCTAACCCTACCTAAAACCCTACTTAACTATAACCGAATATTTAGTAGAGTTAACTATAACTTATTAATTAATTTCGCTATTTATAATAGTAGCTAAAAGATAAAGAGATTTCTTACTTAACTTAATAAGTTATATAACTATCTATCTAAACTAAGTAGTTATTATCTTATAAAATTTTCTATTATTTTACTTATATATCTTTCTTTTACTTTACTCTTTTTATTTCTTTTTATTTTACTTTTATTCTTTCTTTTTACTTTATCTTTACCTTATTTCTTTTACTTTACTTTTACCTTTTTCTTATATTTTATTAGCCTTTATATACTCTTTATATATATAATTAAGAGTAGTAAACTTTAACTTACTAAATATTTATTTATATATATTATATATATAATATGTTTTATTACTAAGTAGCTACTTCCTACTAAGTAGCTACTCCTTATTAATATCGTAACTATTATAGACTATTATAATAATACTACTATAATATAACGCGTAATTTACTTATAATAAAGGTATACTATACCTTACTATTAAGGCTACTTAAGTAACTCTTCCTAATAGTATAAAATACGTATCTAAGGTATATAACGTCCCTTAAATAACGCTAAGATAATAACGTAATAAAAAGTTCGTACGACGTAACTATAAGCTTAACTTAAAGAAGCTAAAGAAAATAAAGGAAGAGGTAATAATAGTACGTATACTCGAGTTAGACTTACGAGGAATAAGCGTTATAAGGACTATAATAAAAGAAATAACTAATAATCTACTTACTATATATAGTAAAGGACCTATTAGTAAATACTAGGTAAATAGGTTTAAGACGTATATTAAGGAAGTTAAGCTTTAACGTAGTTATTTATACGATTATTAGTAAGCCTTAAACGAAGACGTACGCGTTATAATATATTAATTCGAGCTAGTTAAAAGATAAAGAAAAAGTATAATATCTTAGACGAAGATATATATAACTTTAATAAGTTTAAGTTTATAATAAGTATAATTAACGCTTAAATAGTCTTTATAGGCTCTAAGAAATAAAGTAATCTTAAAAGATATAACTAAGTAACTAGGAGTAAGTTATAATTATTTAAAGTATTTACGCTATTAGGTAAGTTATCTTACTCTTTATTATCTTTAGTAGTAAGGTCCTTATATCGAGCTAGTACGTCGGCTTACCTCGCGATCAAGTAATTAAGACTAGTACTAATAGCTAGACGATAAATAAGTTTACTTTAAAGTAGTTAAAGTACTTTAACGCATATATAAAGGCGCGTTAAGTAGGTATATATTACTTACTAATTATAGACGGCTATAAGAGTTATAGTAGTTATAATTTCTATAACTATTATAAAGAATAAAAGATTATTATTCTTTATATACTCTTATACTCGTTATACTTATTATAGCTACTTAACGTAAGCTATTTTACTTCCTTAAAGTAAGCGTATAACGCGGAGATTAATAGTTAGTTATAATACTCTATTACGTAAGTTAAGAAAGAGGCCTTCTTACTAGCCTTTTATACCGCTTTTAATAAGGCGATTATAAAGGAAAATATCCTAGTAAGTTTTAAAGGCGCTAGTTTAGTTCCTTACGACTTAGAGTAAGTATTATTAAAGCTTAACGTAGTACTTTATATACTAATATTCGTACTATTAGAAGTTATTTTATAAGAGTCTAAAATACTAGTTAACTTAAAGGAAATAAAGGCGTAAATAACGCTAGTTTACGAGCGAATATAATAGTATAAAGAATCGCTTATTTTACCTTTCTTATAAGTTATAAATTCGCTTACTAAAGGCGTAGCTATTATAAGTTATAAATTAGAGTTATAAATAAGGGAAATTATAAGTCTTCGGAAGTCGATTAAGGCGTTAATAAAGTAGTATAGTCGTAAAAGAAAGTATATTTAAATAGAGGAGAGCTTAATAGTAAGTAACGTATAGAATTTAATAGCCGAAAAGAATAATAGTAGTAAGGAGAGTACTAAATAACTTATAAAGAAAGTACGCGCGTAAAAGTACTATAGACGTTATAGTAAGACTAGCTATAATACGCGTACTTATACTATAGAAATAGTAAATATAAATAATAGTAACGCTTCTAAATAGTATTATAAGTTAGAGTATATCTTTATATAGTATTATAGTACGAAGGTAATAGTTTATAATAGTCGCGATATTAGTAAGGAATAGCTACTTAGTAGGGAGTAGCTACTTAGTAATAAAATACGTTATACTTAAGTTACGAATATAATAAAGCTATTTATATAATTACTAGTAAGTTACTTATAAGAACTTAGTAGTTATTTAGCCCTAGTTTACGCTTATTTAGTTAATAAAGGTAAAGTATAATATTATAAATAAAGATAACGTATTTTATTACTAAGTAGTTTACTATTACTAAGTAGTTCGCTCTTACTAATATCGCGACTATTATAGACTATTATAATAATACCTTTATAACGTAATGCGTAATTAACTTATAATAAAAGTATATTATACCTTACTATTAAGGCTACTTAAGTAACTCCTCTTAATAGCTAAAGATACGTATCTAAGGTATTTAATATCCCTTAAATAACTCTAAAACGACGACGCGACGAAAAGCTTATATAATATAACTATAAGCTTAACTTAAAGAAACTATAAAAGATAAAGAAAGAAGTAATAGTAGTATATATACTGAGTTAGACTTATAAGGAATAAGCGCTATAAGGACTATAGTAAAAGAAATAGCTAATAATTTACTAGTTACGCGTAGTAAAGGGCCTATTAGTAAGTACTAGGTAAATAGGTTTAAGACGTATATTAAGGAAGTTAAGCTTTAACGTAGTTATTTATATAATTATTAGCGAGCCTTAAATAAAGACGTACGTATTATAACGCTCTAGTTCGAGCTAGTTAAAAGATAAAGAAAAAGTATAATATCCTAAATAAAGATATATATAACTTTAATAAGATAGGCTTTATAATAAGTATAATTAACGCTTAAATAGTCTTTATAAGCTCTAAGAAATAAAGTAATCTTAAAAAGGTATAATTAAGTAACTAGAAGTAAGTTATAATTATCTAAGGTATTTACGTTACTAAGTAAGTTATCTTACTCTTTATTATCTTTAGTAGTAAAGTCCTTATATTAAACTAGTATATAGACTTACCTCGCGACTAAGTACTTAAAACTAGCGCTAATAGCTAGACGATAAATAAGCTTACTTTAAAGTAGTTAAAGTACTTTAACGCGTATATAAAGGCGCGTTAAGTAAGTATAATACTAAGATAAAAGTATCTAATAATTAGTTACTAGCTTCTATTTAAAGCGCTATACTATTAAATAAATTACTCCCTATATAGTATATATATATTAAGATAGCTTATAGATTTGTCTAAAGTATATATAAGTCCTAACGATTATAATAGTATATTTAAATCGTAAAGATACGTTTAAAATCTAGTATACTAGCCTTTTAAATTAATAATAGCCTAAATCCTCTCCTCTATAGATAGGTAATAATTATAGATTATTTCTAGCTTAATTATTAACTATATATATACTAAAGAGTCCTTTATCCTTTTAACGATTAATACTTTAAATCCTAACTAAGTTTTAGTATCTAGAAAGAGCTAATATAACTTTTCCTTTAAAATTAACTAAAGATACTTAATTAAATTTAAATTAAGTAAGTATAAAAGCTAGCTATCGATTAGATTAATATCTATTTCCTTTAACTAAGCTTTAGTTTTACTAGCTATATATATTAAAGCTCTATCTTATTAATAGAGTATATTTAGCCTCTAGATTTATAGTATAATATAGCTAATTACGTTAAAGTATAATTTAGCTATATACTCCTACCTTTTAGAAGTAATATCTCTTCGTATAACTATTAGATTAGACTTCTAATTATCGTAAATTATACTCTATACTATAATACGTATATCCTTATTCTTATTCCTTATTTAAACTTTATTTAATTAGTAGCCTTTATTCGGTTTCCGAAAGACTTATAACTACTTATAACTAGCTTTACGTTTAACTAAATACTCGTCTAAAAAGATAACCTTTAACTATTAAAACGTACTTTAATTCTTATAATTCTTAGCTTATTTAAAACGTAATTATATAGTCTTTACTATTAAGAGAAGACGTAACTTTACTATCTATTTTCCGATTATAAAAGCTTATAGAGCTCGTTATATAGTTTTAGTACTAATAGCTAGGTAGAGCTTACGTTTAACTATTATATACGTTATAAAGGGGTTCTTTTATATATAGCAAATAATAGATCGATTATTACGCTTTATAAGCTTTTATAAACATTTAGATTTCTTATATAATTCTCTATATAGATAGTTAAGTACGTTATTAACTATATTATAAATAGTAGAATATAATAGCTAGAAATTATATTAGATTCTTACGTATATATTTCTATAGTTTTTAACTAAAACAATTTAATTACGTATATATAGACTAAGCTCCTTATTACGACGGTTATTACGCTCTATTTAAGTAGACTAAAGCCTTTATTATAGTATAATTACGTCTTTAATTTATAGTATAACTATTAATATATAAAGCTAGTAGCTAATTATTAGATACTTCTATCTTAGTACTATATATACTACCTACTAATTATAGATAGTTACGAGAGTTATAATAGTTATAACTTCTATAACTACTATAAAGAATAAAAGATTATTATTCTTTATATACTCTTATACTTATTATACTTATTATAGCTACTTAATATAAGCTATTTTACTTCCTTAAAGTAAGTATATAACGCGGAGATTAATAACTAGTTATAGTACTCTACTATATAAGTTAAAAAAGAGGCCTTCTTACTAGTCTTTCGTATTACTTTTAATAAGGTAATTATAAAGGATAATATTTAGGTAAGCTTTAGAGGCGCTAGATTAGTTCCCTATAACTTAAAGTAAGTACTATTAAAGCTTAACGTAGTACTTTATATACTAATACTCGTACTATTAGAAGTTACCCTATAAGAGTTTAAAATACTAGTTAATTTAAAGGAAATAAAGGCGTAAATAATACTAGTTTATAAGCGTATATAACTATATAAGAATTCGCTTATCTCGCCTCTTTTATAAGCTATAAATTCGCTTATTAAAGGTATAGCTATTATAAGTTATAAATTAGAGTTATAAATAAGGGAACTCGTAGGTCTTTAGAAGTTAATTAAGGCGTTTATAAAATAGCGTAGTCGTAAAAGAAAGTATATTTAAATAGAAGAAAGTCTTATAATAAGTAACGTATAGAATTTAATAACTAATAAGGACGATAGTAGTAACGAGGGTACTACCTAGCTTATAAAGAAGGTACGTACGTAAAAGTACTACGAACATTATAGTAAGACTAACTATAATACGCGTACTTATACTATAGAAATAGTAGATCTAAATAATAGTAATACTTCTAAATAGTACTATAAATTAAAGTATATTTTTATATAGTATTATAGTACGAAGGTAATAGTTTATAATAGTTATAATATTAGTAAGGGCGAACTACTTAGTAATAGTAAACTACTTAGTAATAAAATACGTTATATATAACTTTAATAAATCTAACTTTTTAATAAGTAAGATATTATCTTAGCTAGTTATTATAGGCTTAGAGAAACTTACTAAATAAAAGAAACTATAGTTTAATAATTACAAGTAAGTTACCTTAATATAAGGTATTAAAGTTATAGGGCGTATTATCTTACTCTTTATTATCTTTATAAGTAAGGTCCTTATCTTAACTTAGTTTAATAATTTACCTTATAACTAAATTATTAAGGTCTCCTTTACTAGCTAGACTAATAATAAGCTCGCGCTTACGTAGCTTAAGTACTTTAATACGTATATAAAGACTTATATTATTAAGGTATATAGGCTACTTATTATTAATAGTTATAAGAGTTACTACTTAGTCGAATTCTAAGATTACTATAAGGAAAATAATATTATAGCTCTTTATATACTTTTATACTTCCTATACTTACTATAGCTACTTAATATTATTTACTACTTACTACTAAAGCGCTTATTTAGCGATAAGATCTTAGCCTTAGTATATAATTATATCTACTATATTATAAAAGAAACCTTCTTAATTACCTTTAAAGTAACTTTTAAGAACGCACTTATATAGGAGAATATTTACGTAAGAGTTTAAGGTACTAGGCTAGTCTTATATAACCTAGAGGCTATATTATTAAATCTAAATATAAGGCTATATATACTAATACTACTTATACTAAGTATAGTTAAATAGGAGGCGAAAATACTACGTAATACTAGTAAAATAAAGGCGTAGTTAACGCTAATTTAAAATCGTATATAAAAACATTAAAAGTCTTTAGTAAGTTCTTTAAATAAGTAAGTTAAGTAGTTAACTAAGGGTACTTAGTAAATAGTATATAAGATAGTATTAATACGTAAAGAAATAGCGCGTCTATAAGATATAATTAAGGTAACTATAAAGCGTAAGAGTCGTAAAAGGTAATACGTATAAATAAAGGAGACTTTAATAGTAAGTAAGATAGCTAATTTAGTTACTACTAAGGAGGGTAGTAGTAATAATAGCGAGAAACTTATAAAGAAAGTACGCGTAAAGTAGCGTTATAACTATTATAGTAAGACTAAGTATAACTCTTATAATATAGTCTATAGGGATATAAGTTATATAAAGTAGTAAGTTAATAAATCTCTACCCTTTTAACTCTATTAATTATCTACGTATTATAACTATAATATAATTAGTATTAGAGTTACTAAGTAAGTTCTTAAGTAGCTCGTCTTCTTCCTCCTTAATTATTTCTTTTACCTTATACTTACATAGCTATCTACGAGTCTTTTCTTTACTATCTTTACTTTTATTACCTTTATTATCTCGAGTACTTCTTACGTACTAAATATAAACTTCCCTTTTAATATAACTTACTTACTCTTTATTTAAGCCTTTCGAGTATTAAAAGTCTCTCTTATTCTTTTACTTACTTACGTAAAGTAATAAGCTTATTATACGTCGATTTAAAAGCGTAAGTTATTTACTTTATATATTACTTTACTAGAGATAAAACGTCCTAGATAGCCTTTATTATAAAATTAAGTAGTATATTTACTTTACGTAGTTTAGTACTATTTAATAATAAGCTATAAAGTAGTAATAAGTCTAGATCGAGTTACTAGAGTAGTATATATAATAGTAAAGTAGCTAAAGTTATCCTAAAAGGTAACTTTTTAAGTATAAATATCGGGCTTAGTAATACTAAACTAGTACCGCGCTATCTAGCGAGAATATTATAAGTAGTAAGTGCCTTATACTTTACGCGGATATATATCTTAGTTTATTTTATATATAATATACGACTAGAATCGACTCGTAAAGTAACGTTAGTCTCTAAGGTTAGCGTATACTTAAGTAGCGTAAATACGCTAATATTAAGTAGTTAAAGGATATATAAATAATAAGGTAGTAGGATTATTAAGTTAATCTTATTTTATATATAGAAGGTAATTACCTTACTAGTAATATAGCTACTATAGTCGTTTATAATTAGTAATCTCCGAGTTATAAGGTCCTTTAATTATATTAAAGGCTTAAATATAATAGTTAGTTACTTATAACTATAGCTATTAAATGTTTAGCTACTATTACTAGTTGAGAACCTTTAATTTAAAGGCGTATATACAAGTATTTATATAGTATTCGTATGTTTTACCTTATAAATTAATAAGGGTAAAATAGCTAGGCTAATAGCGCTTACGTACTTAATTATAATTATTTTTTTACTTACTAATAATTTGCTTTTAACTATTATCTTTACGTATATTAACTAATACTCTTAATAACTAACTTACTTTAACTATAAAGCTAGACTCGTTTATATTATAAACGTACTCTAGTATATATTAATTTTATATTTATATCTCTATTACTACGTTAAATTACTTCTTTACGTTCTTATAGCTTATTACTTTAAACTATACGCTATTAATCTAACGTATTTAAATACTTATAATCTTAAAATAATAAGCCTTAAAGTAATCGAGTTAATACTTATTAATTAGTCGAAGAGTTAAAGCGAAAGTCTTAGAAAGTTAAATGCGTCTACGTTATATTTCCTTAATTATTTATAGAGTTAATATAAGTAAAGTAGAGAATCTAGTACGCGTAAGATATATAATTTATCGTACTAATGTCTTTTCTTCTAGTATAAAAAGAAGCTACTTATCTTAGTACGCTATAGCGCGTAAAGTTTATTTAAATATATAATACTATAGCGTTATATTTAGGACCTTAAATACGAGGGTAACCTTATAAACTAATAAGTATTTATTATTTTTAATAGTAGAAATAGCCTTCTAAATATCCTCTTTTATATAAGTCTATTTACTAGGTATAAAAGTACTTATAATAGTTAGAAGTAATAGTAGAAGATTAGAAGTTTATAATATAGTAACTTACTACTTTATATAACTTATATCCTCGTAGACTATATTACTTATAAAGTAGAAATAGATAATATAAAAGATAGTAACGTTTCTAAATAATTATATACTATTCTATAGACTACTATAAAGTATTATAGTATTATATAATACTACTACGTAAATGTTCTAGTTTTATAAGGTAGTTAACTTACTTAAGTAGTTAACTTACTTATAAAATACGTTATTTACTTTATATTTTCTATATTAATACTAGATATATAATAGTATCTTTTATTTATTTATACCTTTATACTTATATTAAAAGGTATTAATACATAGTTCTTAAACTAGTAAATATAATTAAGTAGACTTAGTCCTTTTAAATACTTTATATAATTTTATACCTTTTTAAATATAAAGTACTTTTATTACTTTATACTTAATATTAATAAATATGTTTAATATATCTACTTTAAATAGTACTTTATTAGTAATTATATCTTTATTTATAAAGAAGTAAATAAAATATATTTAACTTTACTTAATAATAATAACTTAGACTTTATAAAATACTAAATACTTAATATAAACTATATTACTAAGAGGAAGTTATAATATTACATAAAGAAAAGTAATATAATTAACGTGTTTTATAAGTAAGTTAGCTACTTAAGTAAGTTAACTACCTTACGAAACTAAAATACTTACGTAGTAACATTACGTAATACCTTAATAATATAACGTATAATATACTTATACTAAAGGAAATATATACCTTACTATCTCTAATATTATATCTAAGTAAATTTAAAGTAAGAGACGCGCTATAGTAGTATATATTATACTCTAATTAACGCTATAAGACTAATACGCTAAATAGCGCTCTTAATATAACTACGAGCCGAAATTAAAGCGCCTTATAAAACTAAAAGAGGAGGTAATAATATAGCGTATATTAGACGAGAGTTTACGTAGTATATTACCCTTAAAGGGAAATATATAAGATATAATAGATAAACTACTAGGAGAGCATAATAAGAAGCCTATTAGTAAAAACTAAGTTAATAACTTTATTAAGTATACGCCTAAGTTACGAACGTAATAAAGTCGTTCGTACAATTACTAGTAAGTTACTTATAAGAATCTAGTAGTTATTTAGCTCTAGTTTACGCTTATTTAATTAATAAAAATAAAGTATAATATCTTAAATAAAGATACTTATAACTTTAATAAATTTAGCTTTTTAATAAGTAAGATATCGTCTTAGCTAGTTATTATAAGCTTAGAGAAACCTAGTAAATAAAAGAAACTATAGCCTAGTAATTGCAAGTAAGTTACCTTAATATAAGGTATTAGGACTATAAGGCGCGTTATCTTACTCTTTATTATCTTTATAAGTAAAGTCCTTATCTTAACTTAGTTTAATAATTTACTTTATAACTAGATTATTAAGGTTTCCTTTACTAGTTAAACTAATAATAAGCTTACGCTTACGTAGCTTAAGTACTTTAATACGTATATAAAGACTTATACTATTAGGGTATATAAGCTACTTATTATTAATAGTTACGAGAGTTACTACTTAGTTAAATTTTAAGATTACTATAAGGAAAATAATATTATAACTCTTTATATACCTTTATACTCTTTATACTTACTATAGCTACTTAATGTCGTTTATTACTTACTACTAAAGTGCTTATATAGCGACGAGATCTTAGCCTTAGTATATAGTCGTATTTATTATATTATAAAAGAAACCTTCCTAACTACCTTTAAAGTAACTTTTAAGAAGGTATTTATATAGGAAAATATCTACGTAAAGTTTCGAGGTACTAGGCTAGTTTTATATAACTTAGAGACTATATTATTAAAGCTAAATATAAGGCTATATACGCTAACGTTACTTATACTAGGTATAGTTAAATAGGAGGTAAAAATACTACGTAACGCTAGCAAAATAGAGGCGTAATTAATGCTAATTTAAAATTATATATAAAAATATTAAGGGTCTTTAGTAAGTTCTTTAAATAAGTAAGTTAAGTAATTAACTAAGGGCGCTTAGTAAATAGTATATAAGATAGTATTAATACGCGAAGAAATAGCGCGTTTATAAGATATAATTAAAGTAACTATAAAGCGTAAGAGTTATAAAAGGTAATATATATAAATAGAAGAAACTTTAATAGTAAGTAAAGTAACTAATTTAGTTACTACTAAGAAGAATAATAGTAATAATAATAGTAAGAAGGCTACGAAGAAAGTATATATAAAGTAGCGTTATAGTTATTATAGTAAAACTAAGTATAATTCTTATATTTATAAAGTAGAAATAAAAGATATAGAAGATAGCGACGTTTCTAAATAATTATATACTATTTTATAAACTACTATAAAGTATTATAGTATTACGTAATATTACTACGTAAGCGTTTTAGTTTCGTAAGGTAATTAACTTACTTAAGTAGTTAACTTACTTATAAAATACGTTATAGTAAAATAGAAGTAATTATAAACTATTATATAAAAGATTCTATATTATTACTTCTTACTATTAACTTAAATACTTAATATACTTAGTAGCTTCTTATATTTAAAAAGCTTATTATACCTTAATTCTACTAATTACTAAGTCTAATTATCTAATCGTTCGATGTCTTTATATACCCACTAGGTATTAAGGTTAATAAGGCTAGATTGGCTAGTAAGTAATAGAGCCTCCCTTCCTAGAAATAGTTTGTAGCGCTAGTAGCTAGGATATGCTGAGTACATCGTGGGTCTCGCAGTTTCGTGTCAACAACACCGGCTGCCTTCTCACGTCTCCCGCTTATGCGCGCAAAACATCCTGAGTTATGTAGCCCGTATAAGATCAAAGAGTGGTAAGGCTACGCGTGTGGGAGATAGTAGATGTCATCCTTCAATTTCTTGTGAGGTTTGCTTGTTCAACAATGAATTTCTTGGCCCTTAGACTAATTCGACATCTGCAAGACAAGCGGGATAATAGCGGCCGCACGAAAGAGCTTTGGCAATGTTTGCCCTTGAGGTGTCCAGCAGAAGCGGGAGGACTATGAGAACGAGCATGCCAAATGTATTCTCCGTACTGTCGTCGCTACGGCAAGTTTTGATGTTCCAAGCGCAGCCCGGGTAGCATGATGAGGTATGCAAGCTCTTGCGTCGCCATCACCCGACCAATTTTCTCGACTTCCAAGAACTTGTGTGTTGATGCCGCAGGAAGCGGCCCTAGCTCGTTTTCGGATTCGATGCTCTTGTCACCGGTGGAAGGTAAGACCCGAAGGTGTGTTCAGCGCTCTCCTCCATATGCGCGCAGCATGCCATGAGGAGTCCCCAGTTTGTGTTAAGGCCAATGTATCCACTCTTTTACTAAAATTCATTGGGCCAGCACTTCTCCTTGGTCCAAATGTCAGGATGCGTGTTGGCGTGGTCCTCGAGATTTTTGAGGTTGGAATTGACAAGCTCCTTCTTGCAAAAGGCGCAGATGGAGGTTGGTTTCGGGGCTTTTTAGGAGTTCCGTTGGGGTTGACGGGGACGCGGGTGCCGGCGGCCTCGGCTTTTTGTGCTCGCGCTGTATACGGGCTTTCTTGCTGATGGGCATAGTGAAGACGTATGATGGTTGGGGTATTTGTGGTGGTTGTGGTGGTTATGATCGAGGTGGAATGTAGAGTAATTGCGATACGATGAAGAACAAGTCGGTTGTTGACGCTGCACAAAATCGGGGTCTGGAAGAAGATTTTATTCTCGCGTTTAAAAGGTCCGGTCTCGAGCGGGAAAATCCGCTATCCGCCCCGCCAAAAACGCGTTTTTAGCCCGGTTGATGCCCATTTTCATTGTTTTTCTAGATATAGTCAACGAATACTACTATTATAGCTATTATACGTATCTAGAGTGTTGTTTTACTATAGATTCTACCTCTTTTAATACTCTAAAGGCTAGTAACTAGTTAGAGGACATTTCTATAAGTACTTAGGAAATTAATAATTTTACTAACTAAATATACGAAGGTACTATTAATATAGATTACTAAGCTACTACTTAGTTATAGAAGGAGTCGTATATAGTTAAAACTAGTAAGGAAAATAAGGTAAAAGTTATAAAAAAGTAAAGGTAATTATAAAAGAAATAAAAGGTAATAAACTAGCTTAAAAAGTAACTTTAGAAAATATAAAAGGTAATATTAAGGTTACTATATACTACTAGAAGGCTATTTTAGCTAGTAAAAGAAGTAAAAAGGTAGTTTCCTTCGATAATAAAGTAAAAGAAGATTTTAAAAGAATTATAAGGCGCTCTATATATACTAGTATTAGTAAGTACTTTATAAGACTAATTAAAGAAGTATTACTTATATACCCTTAGAGAATTTAACTAACTATAAGTAAGCCTTTAAAAGGTACTTAAAAGGATATAAAGGCTAGGAGGAAAGTTACTAGAACTTAGTTAGTAAAAACTAGTAATAATAAACGCTTTAACTAACTAGAAAGTAATTTATATTTAGTAACTTATTTAATAAGTAACTACTTATAATACTTACGTAGTTAGCCTCGAAGAGATAGTTAAGTTAATAGTCTAGCTAAAAGTAGTTATTATTTATACCTTAGTTATTAAATCGAACTACTTAGTAAAAGTAGCGTATTAGTTAAAAAAAAGGAAAAATTACGAAGGAAAAAAAAGAGTTATAAAAGAAGAAAGATAAGTTACGTTAACTATTAACTAAAAAAGAAGCCTTAAAAACTACGCCTTTTACTTAAAAGGATAGTAATATAAGTAAGACTTAAATAACTTTAGTATTACTTTAAAGGACTCCTTAGCCTTATTATAAGTTAGTTATACTTATAAAGATAAAGTTTAAGGCTTACTATAATTACCGACTTATCTTTTATACTAATAGTATATTAAATACTACTTCTAAGGACCTTTAAATAAACTAATATAAGCGTACTAATACTACTATTATAAAGGATATTACTTTACTTAATAAAACAAAGCCTAAGCTCTTTTACTATTATAAACGTATAACTATTATTACCTTAGTAGTAGTTATACGTCCTTCGGGTACTATAATAAATACTATTAATACGCTAAATAACTAAGAAGAATAGTAGAGTATTATTAACTATATATAATTTAACGAAGTCGCTAAATATAAAGTTTACTTTATTATAGTAGTAAATATTTATTCTTTTTAACTAAATAGATCGCCTCTAAAACTAGTACTAACTTTAATATTAGTCTTATTACCTTAATTACCTTAGTTACCTTAGCTACCTTAGTTATCCTTTAGTAACTTTATTACTTCTTTTAATACTCCTCTAATATAGCTAAATTAATAGCGTAAGGAAAAGTAAAAGAAAAAGAAGGAAGTTAGTAAGAAATCGAAGAAGTAATCGAAGTAATATTATAGTAAGTAAGGCTCTTTTAAGAGGAGATCTAAAAGTATTATAACTATAATAATAGCTAGTATTACTACTAGCCTTATATTATAGCCTATTTTTACTATTTTAATTTATCTACTAATTAAAATAAGTACTTTATTATCTTATTATAAATAAGTAGCTACTAGAGAAGAGTAATTAATAATAATATAAGTAGTACGATAAAGAAGCCTTTAAAGACTATTATTATAAATATCCTAAAGGACTATAAATAAATACTTAATAAAACTATAAAGAGTAAGTAAAAGCGTTAATAGTAATAGTTATAAAATAGTAGTCTATTAGTTATATATAATATTACTAGATAGAGTAACTAGTAACTACCTTAATAAGTACCTTAATTAAGTCCTTAACCCTCTTTTTTAATAGACTCTTTTAACTAGCTAATAATACTTTCGTACTACTTAGAGCCTCTAGTAAGTAGCCTTCTACTAATTACTACTATAAATCCTTTATAACTACGACTTTTCTTTAACTAGTTAATATTATAAGTTACTTTAACTATATAATAAAAACTAGAGAACTATTATAACTTACTAAAAGAGAGTTTCTAGACCTTAAAGTTAATAAGAAGAAACTAAGATAATAAGTTAAAGGAAATTATTAAGGAATAACGTGTTTCACAAGTAAGTCGGCCACCCAAGTGAGTCGGCCACCTCGCGAAACTAGAACACCTGCGCAGCAACATTGCGCAATGCCTCAACAACGCAACGTGCAATACACCTACACTGAAGGAGATATATACCTTGCTATCTCTGATATTACATCCAAGCAAATTCAAAGCGAGAGACGCGCTGCAGCAGTATATACTGTGCCCCGATCAACGCTGCAAGACCGACGCGCTGGACGGCGCTCTCGACGCGACTACGAGCCGAAATCAAAGCGCCTTACAAAACTAGAAGAGGAGGTGATAGTACAGCGTGTGCTAGACGAGAGTCTACGTGGCGTACCGCCCTCGAAGGGAAACATACGAGATATGGCGGATAAACTGCTAGGAGAGCGTGATGGGAAGCCTGTTGGCAAGAACTGGGTTGACAACTTCATTAAGCGTACGCCTGAGCTACGAACGCGATGGAGCCGTCCGTACGATCGCCAGCGAGCTGCCTGCGAGGATCCGGCGGTTATCCAGCCCTGGTTCGCGCTTGTTCAGTCAATGAAGGCGAAGTATGGTATCTCAGATGAGGACACCTACAACTTTGATGAATCTGGCTTTCTAATGGGCAAGATATCGTCTCAGCTAGTTGTTACAGGCTCAGAGAAACCTGGTAAACAGAAGAAACTACAGCCTGGCGATCGCGAGTGGGTTACCTTGGTACAAGGCGTCGGGGCTACGGGGCGCGTTATCCCACCCTTCATCATCTTCGCAGGCAAGGTCCTTATCTCAACCTGGTTCAACGATCTACCTCGTGACTGGATTGTTGAGGTCTCCTCTACTGGCTGGACTAACAACAAGCTCGCGCTCGCGTGGCTTAAGCACTTCGATGCGCATACGAAGGCTTATACTGTTGGGGCATATAGGCTGCTTATTATTGACGGCCACGAGAGCCACTGCTCGGTCGAATTCCAGGATTACTGTAAGGAGAACAACATTATAGCTCTCTGTATGCCTCCACACTCCTCGCACCTACTGCAGCCACTTGACGTCGTCTGCTACTCGCTGCTAAAGCGCCTGTATGGCGACGAGATCTCAGCCTTGGCACGCAGTCGCGTTTACTATATCACGAAAGAAACCTTCCTAACTGCCTTTAAAGCAGCTTTTAAGAAGGCGTTCACACAGGAGAATGTCTGCGCAGGGTTTCGAGGCGCTGGGCTAGTCCCATACAACCCAGAGGCTGTGTTATCGAAGCTGGATGTAAGGCTGCGTACGCCAACGCCGCCTGCACCAGGTACAGTCGAATGGGAGGCGAAAACACCGCGCAACGCCAGCGAAATAGAGGCGCAGTCAACGCTAATTCGAAATCGCATGCAAAAACATCAGGGGTCTCCAGCAAGCTCTTTGGATGAGCAGGTTAGGCAGCTGACCAAGGGCGCTCAGCAGATAGCGCATGAGATGGTGTTAATGCGCGAAGAAACAGCGCGTCTGCGAGACGCAATTGAGGCGGCCACAAAGCGCAAGAGCCGCAAAAGGCAATACGTACGGGCAGAGGAGACTCTAACAGTAGGTGAGGTAGCTGATCTGGTCGCTGCCAAGGAGGGTAGCAGTGGTAATGACGGCGAGAAGGCTGCGAAGAGGGTGCGCGTAGAGCGGCGTTGCGGCCGTTGCGGCGAGACTGGGCATAACTCCCGCACCTGTAAAGTAGAAATAGAGGATGCAGAAGATAGCGACGTTTCTGAATAATTATATACTGTTCTATAGACTGCTGTAAAGTGTTGTAGTGTTGCGCAATGTTGCTGCGCAAGCGTTCTAGTTTCGTGAGGTGGCCGACTCACTTGGGTGGCCGACTCACTTGTGAAACACGTTATAGTATTCGTTATATTATTCTTAATTACTTACTAGTTTATATATAGAACTTAAGCTACTATATCTCTATAAGTAGCGATAGTAGTACTAGTAGTAGTAAGAAGGCTTTAAATAGTACTAGTAGCTAGGATAATAGTAGTAGTAAGGAAGAAAATAAAGATAAGGTAATAGTACGTAGTATTTAAAGATAAAGATAAAGATAAAGATAAGAACGAAATAAGTTAAAAGATAAGTTAAAGAATAAGTTAGTAGTACGTAATATTTAAGGATAAAGATAAGATAAGTCGAAAGACGAGTTAGTAATACGTAATATCTTATAGCGTTTTAATAGTAATCTTAAACTTATATATAACTCTTTTAAATAACTCTTTAAAGTCTACTTTCTTATTCCTTTAAAAGTAATTATAAGCGTCCTTAAGGAACCTTTTAAACTACTCTTTATAGTACTCTTTACTATAGATTAAATATAGCGCTTAATTACGTTATAGCTACTACTTTAATAAATAAAAGGTTAACTTAATAAAGTTATAGTCTAGTAAGTAAAGTAATAAAAACTTTACTTTAACGCTAAACTAACTATAAAGTACCTCTACTTTTATTAGCTAATAAGTTTTATAATTATCTATTATTATTTACTTTTTAAATCCTTATAACTATAATAATATATACTACTTTAACTAGTAAAGGAATATCTCGGCTATAATAGAGCCTTTAATAACTAGAGTAATACTCTCTAAGTAACTATTAATAGTAAGTACTAATAAGATCGAATACTAAGTAATATACTTTAAAGTTTTAATATTAATATATAGCTAACTTCTTAGTAACTAGCTATTATGCTTATATAGCGTTTTTTACTATTATTACTTTCGTCTACGTATATTAACTAGTCTTCCTTTACGCCTTATAACTACTTATTAAAAATAGCGCGCTAAACTAAATTACGCTAAGTAGCTATACGTTACTATACCTTATTAATAAGGTCTAGTCTTACGAGCGTATAAGACATTATAGGCCTTAATATTTAGACGTTAAAACGTATAGTTAACTCTTATATTAACTTATCTTAATAAGTATTTTACTTTATATTATCCTTCTTAAAGAGTAATTATATAATATAATCCTCTATTTTCGGAGTAATAACTAGTAATCTTTTACCCTTTAATAGCGTAGCTAAAGGTCTTATAATACTTCTATATACATTAAAGTTTTCCTTTTTATAATAAAACGCTATCTTTAAGTCTTTACCTTTAAATAACGCTATAATTTAACTTCTTCTAAATTAGCTATCCTCGAAATACCCTTATAGCCGTACCTTATTATAAGGGGTAAAGGGAACTATAGTAATTACTAGTAAATAGTTATCTTAGCTAGTTATAACTTATAGTAATTATATTAAATACTTATATATTATAGAAGGCTATAAAACTTATATAACTTAGTAGATTTACTCGCTAACGTTAAAAGAGCTTAGAGACACTATATTTAGAAGGTATTACTCTATAGTTAAAGGGCTATATCTTGAAAAACAATGAAAATAGGCATTAACCGGGCCAAAAACGCGATTTTGGCGGGGCGGACAGCGGATTTTCCCGCTCGAAACCCGGACCTTTTGAACGCGAGAATACGCGGCAATCTGTGCCAAGCTTCGATCTGGCTTTGAGAATCTGACGTGGATTCTTGACATTGAGTGCCATAAGGTAGATGGAAAACGCGACAAGCACAACAGCGGTCACTGGATCGAAGCGGCCTTGAACGCAGTGGGCGACTCCGATGCTGCAACATGAAGCGGTAGTATGTGGAGCACAGGGATAGCAACTGTCTATATCTTGTCGTCCATTGCCGTCTTCCTTCCGTAAATATTAGCTCAGTGCTCAACAAGTCTGTCGATAATCAGGATGGCTTCTTTGCATCTGGCATGCCGGCCGTGAAAATGCGAAACAAGTGCTGTTGATTCAAGGTCCGGGTAGTCCACGTCCATGCCTACTTGTAGAAGGAATTCTATAACGTTTGACTTCCCCTTCCCACAAGCGTATGCTTGCAGACTGCTGGCTCTTCGATCGCCATACTTTTTCGAAAAGGTGAATTGACATCCAGGCCGTATTCGGTGATGAGATATCTAAGCGTTTCGAGGCCATTGTCTTCGCGTGGGTCTAAGACTCCCTGCAGGAAGTCGTCTACGAATGGAGAAGGCAGTTTCGGTGCTTTACTAGCTAGAAACTTAAGCATCGCGATGTCATTTGACTCCATTGCTGCCTCGTAATGTCTACTAAGTCCCACTGATGAGACGTCGAGCCTATAGCCAGCACTTAGGGAAACGTCGATGGCTTCAATGCTTTTGCACACAGGGATCGTATGGTCGGGAATGACAGGAACCAACCACTGTTAGAGTTCGGGAATCGCATTGTTTCCAGCAGCGAGCCTAATAGCCAGGGTGCGGTCTTCGGAAGAGGCTCCAGCTTGAAGCAAGATACCGATGGATCTGGCGTATCCATTGGAAGGGTAATGCCGAGTCCACCTGACAGCAACCTGGATTGCTGTGATACTGTTGCTCTCTGCGAAATCCCACAGAACGCATACCCTTGCCCTCATTGAAGGAGGCACTCCGTGCGAGAGAATCAAGCGAACGAGCTCGGTGAAGGGACCGCCGAGGGAAGCGGCATGTAGCATTGCACTTCAGGCACTGTTTACCCTATCGTTGCCTAGTAAAGATGCAGTTACAATCCAGGGGTCCTTTTGCCTTGCAATGTTTTGCCCTTCATCCGCCAAGCTAACTCGATCTCCTGCCTTGGTAAATCTGAGCAGCTCATTTCCACGTGCGCTAATCCAGTCCTTCGTGTTTGCTACATCCTCTTCTGCGAAAAGGAAGCGTTCCTTAATTCCAAACTTATATTCAGGGCAACACAGGTAGTCTCAGGATTTAGCCATAACAGATCCTCCGCCCAAGTCGTAGGATGGGTCGAGGTTGGTGGTAGGGTATGGTTTCGCACACCAACGCCTCCTGTGATTGTAACGACCACTAAACCCTCGACAACGTCATAGCGATTGTTCAAAAGAAGGGATTGGTAGAACTGAGACCGTCCAACTGTACGCTGTCGTCCTCGGTCATACCACGGTCTCTGTTCACTGTAGGCGGGTGGCGTAGTGTTGCCAAGGTTGATATAATTTCGGTACTGAATATCGAATACGCTCGCGACAGTCAAATTTTCGGCACCGGTGGCACTAATGAAAGGTTCTGTGATGTTCGATGCCACGCTACGAGACAACCATAGTCGGGAGTCATTCCACCTGACTGTATAACTAGTTTCTGTGATCGAAGCCGTAGACTGGTTCCAGTTGGCTTCTTCGGGGATTTGGCTGTTGTTGAGAACTACTTCGTAACTGCTCCAACTGCCCGGACAAGCGACCCAGAGACCGCAAGCTCCTCCAACGATATAGTCACCGTGGAACGGAGTTGCTTGCCCGATAGGGGACTGATCCTCGACGTAGCGAAAAGGCACGAGCGCAGGTGAAGCTGCATGGAGTGTATTGTGATAGACCTAGCGGAGTGATGGCTGACACGACGCCAAGCAATATGACGCCCAAAGTTGATACAATTGACAAGCCGCATATTTTTCGTTCAGCTTGAGTATGGCTGCAGTGTCTGTTGAGAGAATGCGAGGCCAACTAGAGTTGTTCACCAGACGACCTAAGACAGACCTACAAACGCAGTTTGTGAGTATATCCTATAGCCGGCACATGTTGGGTTTGTATAGGTGAGGGCAATACCATGTCACCGCGTTAGTCCGCTTCTGCAGAGCGCTGGCTGCTAAGAAGGCAATGAGGAGTGGGAATGTGAACTTCACTACACACTTGTTAGTGTCCAAACATCACGTGGCCCTTCCGAGTACCAAGTAGTTTCGCTACGTTGATGACGGCAGCAGCCTCTGCGACCGTGATGCCAGTGTGTGAAATCATCCTAGAGAATCAAAACGTAAGATTCTGTCAAGTCGACTAATGAAAGATGGTGTACAGTTTCCGAAACTCGTACTTATTGACCAGATAAAAATTTGCTGTTGTGAGGCCGCCGAGGTGGGAGATAGGTTCGTCTTATCCAGGGGCATCCAGTGGTCTCCTTCGGTTGCAATACATGAACCAGGAACAAGGCTGTGGTCTCGCTCCGGCTTGGAGAACGCCATGGTGCCTGGAACGGTGCTTAAAATCATGCCGTACAGGCTATGTCCTGCGTTCTACCATATGTGGACGGGACCCTTGCTACTCAATATTCATCAAGGGGGCTGTGCATCACATGCAGTTGGAACGCTAGTTGCCAATCCACACGAAGCGGTCGCACAGATCCTATGGCGCATCGCGTATCCCCAGATGAGTAAACTTGCCAAGGTTTGGGGCTCATTGCTTTGGCTCAGGAACGGTCAGCCGTTTGACAATGCAACTCATAATCTTTACAGGACGTGACCGGAGTGTTAGTGTATCACCAGCGATTGTCGGGTGCGGCTTCGCGTCCCCTTTGGCGGCTTTTGAGAAGCTCTGCTGGAGCTGTGTGGTTGTGAGCAACGTGCGAAATCAGGGAGGTTCTCTCTTTCTCGGGCAGCTTCTTCGATGCAGCGACCCACAAATTGGGAGACGACATGTTGATGTGTCGGGGCGCGTCTCAGCGCCTTGAGACGGACAATTTTGCTTAAGGCTTTGCGCAAAGCTGGCCAGGCGGCCTTGATGCGAAGAGGAGGCCAGAGTGAGTGCCTTTTAGGGTTCATCCAGCCTTGTGTGCTCGCACGAGCAGGAGATGATGCCGCTAGCTAACAAAGTGTGTAAAGGGGACGCATGTTCTATATCCCTGTCGCCATCTCCGCCTTACGTCTCATCTGAGTGGCGGTGTCATGTACGTCGACCTGGCCCATAGTCGTGGTGTTGGGCGGGAAAGCAGGGTAGAAGGGCTTGGCATTGATGACGTGAGCGCGACTCCTGAGGCACGGATCGCGGCGGAACTTAGCAATTACCACGTCCTCAGATTCCTCCAAACAGTAGTTTACACTGCTGATTCCAGCGACGCACTGCTCTCTCCTCCGGTGACCACCAGAACGACAGACGCACGAAACAGAGGAATCTTGGGCATGACGAGAATCGATCTCGAGCGCTCCGAGCCTGCAGCGCTGCCGGCGAAGACAGGCGGTCCTCTGTCGCGGAAGTGGGAATACGTGCTCTTCTACGTCTTCGCCATCCTATCCTGGTCGCTCGAGATCTGCGCAGCGGCTACGGGCAGTCACTATGGCGGGTCGAGTTATATCTTCGTCGGAATCGTGGTCGGCTGGCTCGCATGTCACTTTGCGGCAATGCTGCAGACTTGCTGGATCATGGCAACATCGGTCCGGAGTACCTTCGACGAGCGCATGGCGTACTTGAACCTTGCCATCAGGCTGCAACGCCTTCTGGCGGTAAGTCGATTTCTTTGTTCAGCGTCGCGCAAGATATGATGAAATCTGACAAGGAACTTGAAATGCCAGCCCTCAGCGCTCATCGGCATGATAACCTGGGCTATCGCTTACTCCTACCGCAAGGAGGCCAGCAGTGTCGCGTACTGGATCATCTTTCTCGCTCTATGGATCTTCGACACCTGCGCATGCATCATGAACGTATACAACAACATCAGCTGGGAGACAGACGTGTTATACGAGATGGCGCCGGACAAGGTGCCCCATGGTGGGAAATGGAGGGTGCACAGCCTTGGAATTTGAGCAGGCGGTCCGAGGAGTTTCACTGGAGTCGCATTGACGAGAACCCTTTGTAGCGATGGAGGCAGGAAGAAATAGCATGGCGACCAGCGAGCGGGACACACTGGGCGAGGATAACCTGATATGAAAGGAGAATGTAAAGAGATAGACCCTGGCGTTAGGGACCCCAGCTTGATGTGCGGGAAGGATGACACAGACGCATTGCTGCCCAAGGGAAGATCTATTCGGCGAACGCCCATTCCCGTGCCTATCAGGGTCTCACACTCGAAGTCTTCATTCTTCATCCGGCACAAAAACTCATCATGATCAACGACGCCAGCATTGCCTACACTCTCTGGTCGCCAACCGAACAAATGGCGCATAGCAGCAGCATAGTCCACGACAGGATGTTCGCTTTGCCTTCGCATTGTTAACGGCCGCACCGCCTGTGGAGACACTGACCGGCGCATCGATCGATGATCTAAGCCTCAGGGATCAGATGAATTCCAAGCACACTCCCGACTCAGAGCACCGTCAGACCGTGCGTGGTGCTCTTCACCCCAGGAATGTATTCCCTTACGGCCTTGTCCTGGACGGACAATATCGTGGAATGATGAATGAAGGCATGTCTCCGGGATTCCACGTTTGGAGTGCCAAATGAACGCCTTCCTGGTTGGCTCACTGGGTATCTATTACACCCACGCCATACCAATAAAAAATTAGCTGGCAACCAGAATGTGGCAAAACCAGTCAGTCTGCTGTGAAACCTTCAAAGGAAGAAGATACATCAAGCTTCCCCAGCCAGCACGAACACCGCCGAACGGATAGGAACGCGCCTCGATGACATCAATTGAACCATGTCACGCCACGAGTGTACCTGTCGTACAGATATCCGCCGATGATAGCATAGATACCCTTATGTACGATGTCAATGATCCTCTCTCAATCACCGATCGCCCGTATACTCAATCAACTGAACCGACCTATTTGCTGCTTATTGATCGGTTGTGCCTAGGGCGGAGGGCTTGCGCCAAGCTCTAAGGTCGACACTCTGATCCGCGGCTATCCTAATACAATGAAGACGAAGTCGGCCAAGGGGCTTCTGGTACAGTAGTAAGACAAGACGGTATGGGCCGGTGCAGTAACAATCTCTATGCTGAAGTGGTGGAAGTTGTTCACTCAAGCAGAGGACAGTGGCACTCAAAGACAAGAAGGTTTCCCGTAGCTGTGGCAGCGACGCACGAATTTAGTCCGTCTGTGATGGCATGCTCGGTCCTCTTCGTACCTGGTATGTTGCCCGGAGGCGCGAAAACGCGTATATGTGAGCTACTTGAGGTAGTTGAATGAGCCCGAAGGCTTTGCTTCAGGCCAAAAGCAATCCCTCATTCCCTTTCCCATTGGTTGGCAGTCTGCACGTCCAAAGTACCTCAGCTCCACTGAAAGTAAAGCAAACCTACAATGTCCTCAATGCAATTTTCCCATCCCATCACATCGCCCTATCTTCTTTCTCACCGACCTTCCTATCCTTCTCCACCCAAATCCTCACGCGTGTTCTCACCTAAACCCGGATGCGTTGGCGTCTCGCACAAGCGAACCTTCCATCCACTCGCAGACCATCTCTCATCTCTCTTGCTCGCTTCTTCAGAAACCCACTCCTCACCACCTACGACCTCATCAACAAGTCTGCGCGCTTCAGACTCTCGATGGAACACCACCATGGCACTGTCCCTGTTGTCCATCGAAGCGATGAGGGAAGTGTGCATGTAGATCGCTGCCTTGATCGCGTGTGCCGAGGCCGTGAGGTTGGAGATGCCGGAGACAACGTCGGAGAGGCGCGTGCCAGGCAGGACGCCGGTGACGATGACCGTGCGGAAGATGTTCATGGGTTCGGAGCCTGGGTTGTAAACCACG
This sequence comes from Taxawa tesnikishii (nom. ined.), assembly GCA_030247885.1. Taxonomy (NCBI): domain Eukaryota; kingdom Fungi; phylum Ascomycota; class Dothideomycetes; order Dothideales; species Taxawa tesnikishii (nom. ined.). The sequence continues at coordinate 24,089 of JAPDRO010000007.1, forward strand.
GACTGGGTTGCAGGAGAGGCGGAGTCGAATTCTGCGGCCATGATGTCGGCGCTGTAGTCGGGCAGGAACGGGTGTGGGATCAGGGCCGGGGTGAGCTGAGGTTCCATGGGGTAGGGTGGGATTGCAGCGGGATCGGTAAGGTCGATCAGGTTGGATGGATCGTAAGAGAAACTGTTCGCATGCATCGCCGCGTGTTGTTGACGCAGTTGTAGGCTGGCCTGGTGAGTGCGGCTGGTGGCTTCTTGGACACGTCGAACGGTTCCGCGACGAGGAGATCCATCATTAGGAAGCAACGGCACGCTGAAGGTCGGGATAGCGTGATAATAGGTTGGCTCATTTAGGGCGACGGAAGCACCGAGATGGGGTGGGAAGGTAGTGGCCGTAGACTTAGCTGGTGTGTAGATGCCCGGGCAGACGGGGTAGGAAGCCACGGGTTCGGGTGGATCAGCAATGGCGAGGGACTGGAAGTAGCGCTCAATTGAAGTACGCAGCGGACTGCGAAGATCGCGAGGAGGGTTTAAGGGAATATCCCTTGGATGCTTCAAGATGAGGCCGTCGTTCGAGTCGCTCACAGTCCTCAGCTGACGATTCGTCATCTGCTGGCCGTGTTGGAGGGCTCAAGTGGACAAGAGGTCCCGACCTGCTGGCGGTAGGATCAGCATTCTTGGTGATCGCCGGGCCAGCTTTGAACGCGCAAGGGGTCAGAGAAGCGATGTCGCGGGATCGCTTGATGAAAAGCGTGTTGGAAGATGTGGTACGAACGGACTCGGTCGGCGTGAGGAGGCCCTTAGCCTCTTCCGCGATACCAGGAGCAATTCCGCCTCCAGAGATCTTGCCTAAGGATTGTACGATCTCGTCAGTGCCCGCTGGGCTCACTGGTCTGTCAACGACTTGCGCGGTCAGGTCATCGTCGTCGTACTTGAGGGGCTCAGGACTACCCTCGTGGACGGGCTTGTCCATGTCCCACTCCATGTTTAGAGCTTGGTGGAAGATGGTGCTACTGGGGCGGAGAAAGTTAGTGCTTGATGATGGAAGAACTAAGAAGAGGTAGCAGGAAGTGAAGGGTTACGTCACCTCTTGAATCTGAGGTATCTTGTGACTGAAGCTATGACAATGCAGAAGTGAATGTTTTGGGGCACACAGAATACCAGTAACATAGCGGAGAAAGTGAATAGTGGTAGGGAGATACGGGAAGACAAGTATCGAGAAAAGTCTGGGTGCTTCATTACGATAGTGAGAAGGTCTTTACAATTGGTACAAATTGAGACAGTGCATCACATATTTTCTAATGCATCGTTGATATTGGAAAGGATATTCGGTACTATCGTGGGCCGTCACCTCACAAACACTCTGGATAGTAAAGGGATACCCCTCATAACATTCCTCGGCGGTATAGCATGTGAGGTGAATCGGACAGTTTGAATGTAAAGCGGCGGCAGAGAGATCAGCAACCGCGGGGCCTGAGATTGACAGACATACCGATAGAGGGTTCCGAGGGCATATGGCCGCACTGGCCCGTGGTGAGCCGTAGGTGAAAGAGAAAATCTAATTTCCAGGATGCTTCTTTGCATTGGGGTAGTGGGTTTTGCCTCAATGATGTTCAGTTCATGAGATGTCCTTCTACTTCTGGTTCAGAAGTCTTGAAGGGTAAGCGACCACGCTACGGCTTGTCAGGCCGCCGTCCGAAGGAAGCGTATTGACCTTCATTTTGCTGTTCTGCATTAAGACAGTATACTATGACCGAAAGAGCCTTTGTCCTTGAAGTCGTCAGATGAATTTACTTGAAGCGCCCTCAAGGCCGCTAGGAGCCTTAAGCAGGAACTCTCTACCATGGATGACAGCATCTCGATTCTCCGAATGCCTGTTGACGTTAAGACAGTACATCATGCCTTGAACAGCTGCTTGCTTTGAGAGCGTTTGAGAATTCGGTATAGACGGCCCACCAGACGACCGGCACCGTTGGATAGGACATTGCAGACCACAAGCGTAGACGTCTCTGTCTCTGACACATCTGTTCGAATTGACATGGGATACTATGACCAAAAGAACAGTCGCTTGTGACGGGTCCAGAAAAAGTTGACATAGCTCGAATAGCAGCAGATGGATCCTCAGTGGACGCATATTTAATTTTAAGGCACTTGTCTGATTCTGGATGGCAGCTTTCAAACAGGAAAGTCTAGACTTAGAGCAAGCTTCGACAAGTCAGATTTTGCAATCCGGAAAGGGACTGCAAGGGTTGGGGAAATGATGACGAACCCATAAATAGGTATTGTAAGCATCATTGTGGTCTCTCGCAAATTTGTTGATTGTCTTGTGACTGTTCCGCAAAAGCGCTGTAGCCCTCGGGGTCGAGATGCATAGTGCGGGTATTGAGTACAAACAAGCTTGTACCCGGGCTCTACATTCTGATGGAAAGTAACATGTCGCTCCTTCACCTTTTTCGAGAGGCTCGGGGGCACTTTCGGCGATGAGATAATAGCAGGTCGACGAGCTGCCGTGTTTTGACAAGGATAGTATCCTGAAAATGTCTTCGCAATGCAGGCAGGGCAGTGATTCCCCACATCAGCTCGGGGATCTACTGCAATCCCCTGCAAACTTTCAAGAAATTGTATACAATCAAAAGCGCCCCTGCGAGTCTTGAGCGGGGTAAGCAACCGCGGTCGCCTTGATCCGCACTTACAAGAGCCTTTGCCATCGAACCGCTCGTTGTTGCTTCTCATCAAGTTCGCATTGTGTTTTATACGCGCGGCCCAATACTCTCGTGGAAAAGTTGCAAGCTTCAACGTTCCTATTGTCATTACCTAAAACCAGAAGATGCATCTCATACCACGTGAAGTGAGTCGTCTCGCCATCTTCAAGATGCCGTCCCGATACAGCTTACAGATGATAACTTTGTAGCTTGACAAACTTGTCATCACCCAGGTTGGGCTCCTTGCCCAACGCAGACTTGCACGAGGGGTCAAGCTCAATCATACTGAGGCTACTGTATGACTCGATCGCCTTCGACTGAGCTGTCACCCTTCTGAACGGTGCTACAGGCTCTCATCGCGCATGTCTTACAAGAAGTGCGTTCTGTACCACTATGCAACCTTGGAGCCATTTCCACTGAATGCACTGCAGCTGATTCGCGACGGTAACCACTCAGTGGCTCAGCTCATGACGTTCGGAAAACAGCTGCTCGGCTACCAACATGTGCTGCCCTCCGTCACTTCAACCCTGACCGAGCTTCAGGTCGAGGGTACCTTTCCAACCGGGACCCATCTCGTGACTGTGGACAAACCCATTAGTAGTGATGGCGACCTCGAGAAGGCTCTTTATGGCAGTTTTCTGCCTGTTCCGTCGAAAGACACATTCAGTATGCCAGAGAAGGCTGAGTACGAAGAGGAGAAGATGCCGGGAGCGATTATCCCGGCGAAGGCGGAGAAGATTGTGCTAAACCAGGGAAGAAAAAGGCTTAGGCTCAAAGTGACTAACAAGGGTGACAGACCGGTGCAAGTATGTCGTTCGGGGCTCTATCACTAATAGACCTGCGAAGTATATGTAGTGCGAAACTCGGTTTGACTGACTCGCGAGTGACAGGTCGGATCCCACTATCACTTCATCGAGACCAACCCTCAGCTTCATTTTGACCGTATGAAGGCGTACGGATTTCACCTCGATATCCCCGCTGGAACCTCTGTGCGCTTCGAGCCAGGCGACACTAAAACTGTCACCCTCGTCCAGGTTGGGGGCTCAAGTCAATCAAAGGCGGCAGCAGTATCGCGCCAGGATCTATCGATTACTCTCGATCCAGCGATATTCTCCGCCGCATTGAGGAAGAAGGATTTTCGCATTCGCCAGAATCCCATGATGTGGACGAAGACCCCATCAAAGCTTGTGAGATAGATAGGCGAACCTACGTGACGATGTTTGGGCCTACCGTTGGAGACGTCGTTCGACTCGGAGCGACGGATCTTTGGGTAAAAGTCGAATACGATTTCACGGTGCATGGAGACGAATGCACCTTCGGCGGCGGAAAACCATAAGGGACGGAATAGGTCAAGCAACCGGCCGAGCTGATGCCGAATGTCTGGACCTTGTGATCACCAATGTGCTTGTGATTGACTGGACTGGAATCTACAAAGCTGACGTCGGTATCAAAGAAGGTATTATCGTGGGGATTGGGAAGGCAGGAAACCCTGACACAATGGACGGGGTGAATGCATCCTTGATAATTGGCTCGAACACGGATGTCATTTCGGGTGAGGGGAAGATAGTCACTGCCGGCGGTACCGACACGCACGTCCACATGACCTGTCCTCAGCAAGCCGCCGATGCACTTGCATCTGGGATCACGACAGTGGTTGGAGGAGGAACGGGTCCGAGGTGAGAAACGCTACCGCTGACCGCTGGAGAGGTCGCTGATCAACTAGTACGGCGTCTGTTGCAGCAAACTGTACCCCGAGCAAAACTTATATCCGACACATGATGCAAGCTTGCGATCAACTGCCAATCAACTGTGGCATCCTTGGGAAGGGCAGCGATACCGGAGCACATGGCCTACGTGATCAATGTGAAGCTGGAGTCGCGGGCTTGAAGCTACATGAAGATTGGGGCTGTATGCCATCGACTATCGACAGTTGCCTCAGGTAAATGGATTACGCTCGAGAAATCGACCTTGCTGATTGGGGTTTTCAGTATTTGCGATGAATACGATGTCCAGTGCGAGATACACACCGATACCCTGAACGAGTCGGGCTATGTCGACCGAACCGTGGCAGCTTTCAAGGGCCGTACGGTTCACGCCTACCACATTGAGGGCGCTGGAGGTGGCCACGCCCCAGACATCATGGCCATCGTCAGACACCACAACGTACTGCCCAGTAGCACCTCGCCTACCATGCCCTACACCACCAACACCATCGACGAACATCTTGATATGGTCATGGCTTGCCATCATCTTTCGAAAAACATCCCCGAAGATATCGCGTTCGCAGAGAGTCGTATCCGTGGCGAGACCATTGCCGCGGAAGACGTTCTCCATGACACAGGGGCTGTCAGTCTCATGTCTTCCGATTCGCACGCTATGGGTAGATGTGGTGAAGTCATTCTTCGCACGTGGAACACCGCACACAAGAACAAGGTCCAGCGTGGCCGACTGCCAGAGGACGAGGGAACTGGTGCCGATAACCACCGGGTAAAGCGATACATTAGCAAGTACACAATCAACCCAGCCATCACGCAAGGGATGAGTCACATCATCGGTAGTGTCGAGGTAGGGAAGTTGGCCGACCTAGTCATCTGGGAGCCTGCGAACTTTGGCGCCAAGCCGGCTATTGTGCTCAAGGGCGGGCTTATTGCTGCCGGATTAATGGTACTGCTTCCGATACATCTGTTGAATCCCCGCTATGGCAAACTCGGCGCTAACAATGGCTGTAGGGAGACCCAAACGCATCGTAAGCCGCCTAGCTTTGGGAATGACATGGAATCTCCAAGTGTAACCTTTCTAACACTACACCAGCATCACCACGGCCCAACCAATCGTGTTCAGACCAATGTACGCTGTAAGTCAACAGACTCACGGCCTTTCTGCTGTACCGCTCATCTGAGGTTACAAAGCCATTGTCACCGTCAGCGAGCGTCATGTTCGTCTCGAAAGCCGGCCTGGAAAGCGGCGCCGTCCAATCCTACGCTCTGAAGAAACGCATCGAGGTTGTCAAGCACTGCCGCAACGTAAGCAAACGCGATATGAAGTTCAACGCGGCAATGCCTGAGATGAAGATCGATCCGGAGACCATGGTGAGTTCCCTCAAATCTCCATGAAGACGTGTCGGCAGATCCATCGAACACTGCTAACAAGCAACACCTATCGATGTAGACTGTCGTCGCGGATGGCATGGAATGTAAAGCGGAGCCAGCAGAGTGGCTACCATTGACGCAGCAGTACTTCGTTTACTGATTGGGCGTTTACTGATGGGAGCTTACGGAGTCGATGAGAAAACGTGGTTGCGCTGTGGGGAGCGTTGGTGTTACAGCTGTTTGCAGCTCTTACGTGATGATATCTTCATAGTATATGGAATCATCTTCAGCCAACATGTGAAAGGTTTTGCGCGCCCTTAGAAGTGCAAGGAAATAGCAGACGGAGTGTCCCAGGCGGCCTCACCCGGTCGACCAGTATTGGGCACCGCAGCCTCCTGCTACGCCGTCCACTCCATGAGCGTGGCAACGTCTTCCTTCGAGACTCGGTCACTGTTGTTAACATTCAGTCCAGCCGAACCGATGGAGAGCTACCACAAGGCAGGAGTATCGCGAGGTATGCACCAGAACACCCAGATGCCGGATTTCTGTTGCACTCAAGAGGCTGCCGCTCTCAGGAGTCGCCGCTCAGGACGGGAGATAGACACGGCGGACTCCAAATCCAGGCGCATCGCAAGCGTACAGTAGAGTTGGAACCATGGAGGCATTGCGAGAGCAGTCGATCAGTCCAGCCGGGGTGTGTTGATGAGGGGACGGGATGGAAGGAAGAGAGATGCGTACCGCAGATGAACCAAGCCGAGGCGCAGTGGCTTGAGGAGTGAACTAAGCCGCATTGGACCTGGGTCTGGCGCTTCTCCACGGGGAAAGAACGCCGCCAGCCTTCCTTCAAGCTCAGCGAAGACGCGGACGAAGCACAACACAAGCACGACGGATTCGGATGCGTGGCTTCGGTGTTTCAGCTGCGCTGCACTGCACCATCTCTTCTCTCCGTCTCTCCAATCTCGACAAGACGCGAGGATGGAGGATGGCCATCTTTTCCATCCTGACAAAAGCTCGATGATGGACGGCAGATCACTCATGCATCGGCACAAAGATGCATCGAGACCGCAAATGCCGCGGTCGAGGCTTCCAGACTTGGCAAGCGGCTTCATCTTGGCATCTCCACAACTCCTCCACACTTCTTTCGTCGATGGCGCACATTGATTGGGCGGGCCATATCATGGGCGATTAGCAAGAGAGATATGACAGCTGCCATTTGCTGATCGCATCTGAGCGGGAAGACGTGGTGGGATGCATATGTAAGCCACTGCAACTCCCTCTCGGCCCAATATCTCTCTCCCTCAACCCGCTCCCCTCTCCACTGCCTTTTCTGTCTCTCTCGGATACGATCGCGCGCTGCCGAGCAGGTATACTGACCGCGGCACCACAACATGGCAGCAGACAGCGACAGCAACCGCAGTCCCGTCGACGCGGAGAAGAAGATCGGCCACGCCGCCGAGGCGGTCGAGAACGCGAACCTGCCCGCCGACCCCGACGCTGGCTTGAGCGATGAGGAAAGAGCTCGCATTGTACGGAGCTCACACCCAAGCCCATACAGGTTGCGCCAACATGCACTGACTCTGCTGGCATCCAGGACAAGGCGCTCGTGCGGAAGCTTGACTTCAAACTGATTCCTTGGGTTTGTCCCCACCCCATCTTATGCCATTTCTCTCCCGCTTTTCGGTATCTGAGCAGTTCGACTCGAAGACTGATGCGAGCGAACGCAGCTGTGTTTCCTGTACCTGATCTCCTTCCTCGACCGCACAAACATCGGCAATGCCAAAGTCGACGGCCTGCAGACTGATCTCCACATGACGAACGGCCAGTACAATGCCTGTCTGTCCATCTTCTTCGTCTCGTACGCCGGTTTCGAACCCTTGACCAATGTCCTGCTCAAGCGGTTGCGCCCGAGTGTCTTCTTGCCCATCATCATGGTCGGATGGGGTATCTGCATGGTAAGTGCTGCCACCATCAACCGCAGGGAATGATCCAGGAATCGGTGAGCTGACGGGTGCACTCGACAGACATGCATGGGACTGGTGCACAACTTCTCCGGTCTAGCGGCCGCACGCTGGTTCCTGGGAGTGGCAGAGGTGAGCTCCGAGACCTTGACCCGCCCGTTCGAGTATCCGAGTATTGTACTGACAGCAGTTCCAATTGGTGCAGGCCGGTCTCTTCCCGGGCGTGAACTACTACCTCTCGTGCTGGTACAAGCGCTCCGAACTCGGCATCCGCGCCGCTGTTTTCTTCTCCGCCGCCGCCTTGGCTGGTTCGTTCGGTGGCTTGCTTGCGGCTGGAATCGCGCAGATGAGTGGAGTTGGCGGGAAGAAGTGAGTTCTCCGCCCTTTCCTGTCCTTATCCTTCATTTCCCAGTGAGAACGTGAAGCTGACCGTATCCGTCGTGAAGGGGCTGGGCGTGGATTTTCATTCTCGAGGGACTCGTCACCATCGTCGTGGGTGTCATTTCCTACTGGATGGTCCATGATTTCCCGGACGATGCACGCTTCCTTTCGGACGCGGACCGCGCCCGCGTGATCCGCCGTCTGAAAGCGGATAACCAATCCTCGGCCGAGCACGAAGAGTTCAAGATGGCGTACTTCTGGGCCTCGGTCAAGGACTGGAAGACGTGGGCTTTCGCCATCATATACATGGTAAGACGTTTCTCATCAACCCTCCATAACCGCTCACAATGTTCTTTCCTTGATAATGCTCACTTCGTTCGCACTGCAGGGCTGCGACGGCGCCCTCTACGCCTTCTCCCTCTTCCTTCCCACCATCATCGCCGCCCTAGGCTACACCGGCACAACCGCAAACCTGCTCTCCGTGCCTCCCTACGCGGCCGCCGCCGTCCTGACCGTCTTCATCGGGTGGCTCGCGGACCGAACGCAACGCCGCGGCTGGTGCAACGTCGGCATCTCTCTGATCGGCATCGCCGGCTTCTCCATGCTGCTCGGGAGCACGCGACCAGGCGTGAAGTACGCCGGAACGTTTTTGGGGGCAATGGGCATCTACCCCTGCGTCAGCAACACCGTCACCTGGAGCGCCAACAACGTGGAAGGCGTCTACAAGCGCGGCGTCACCATCGGCTTCGTCATCGGTTGGGGCAACTTGAACGGAGTCATGTCGAGTAACATCTATCGCGCAAAGGACAAGCCAAATTACAGAATCGGACATGGTGTCGTGTTGGCGTATATGGTGCTCTTCCTTTTGGGCGGAAGTTTGGCGACGCACTTTGCGCTGGAGAGGGAGAATGCTAAGAGGCTCCGAGGTGATAGGGACGGTTGGGTTGAAGGGAAGAGTGAGGAGGAGGTTGAGATGCTTGGAGATAAGCGGCCGGATTTCATTTACGTTACCTGAAATTCATGGTTCGCTTGAGAGGCGGGCTTGGGATGACAAAGAACGAATTTGATGACTAGGGACGCGGTATATGGAGAAAACGATATGATTACATTACTGCAATGCCCGAGTACGTGTGACCTTCTGTGCTGAGTCTGAGCGCTGAGGATGTCGCTTTTGTATAGCAGGGATGAACTCCGCAACTCCTAGATTTCCGAACCAGCAACGAAAGAAACGCCACCACGGCCTCGGAACAACATCTGTGTTACGGCCCGCAATGCTATCAGCGGAGTCATCAGCTGCGATCCCAACATGCGACCAAACCACCTTCCCTGTCTGCGTGATACGTCTGCGCCACGCGCGAAAGCGCCCAGTCGTACGCACCAGCCAAGGTCGTCCAACTCGCTTGTAGTGCACGCGTCCGAACTGCGTCCATTCGCCTCCCCTTACAATCTTCAGCGCAGGATCTCCCAGCTCCGATGCAACCGACCCTAATCACCACCACGGCAGCTGTTGTCTTCCCCTGCCTTTTGCCTCCAGCCCCCACTCTTCCACCTACGCGCGCCCGTTGGCTCCCGGAGCAGGGACGGTGCGCACGATCGCCGCCTCAGGGAATCTGCTAAGAGAGGGGTGTATACCCTCTACGAGCACATACGGTGCTCTGTTCCATTGACGACCGGAAGCGAACGGTTCAGGGAGAGCTCGGGCAAGCTCGAGTGAAGCTAGGATACGGCTCCAGTAGGGAAGAAGTGAGGGCGAAGTAAGTGAAGGCTGATGTGAAACGGTTGCCGGCGTTCCCAGTCTCAGTGGAACGGGATAGTACAGCCCGAGGTTTACTGGTAGACATGCCCGGCGTGCCAAGGTCAGAAGAATGTGGTGAGAGTGCGCTTTACAGCGAGGGCATGGGGCCTACATTGTGGTTCCAGGGCTGGCTGCGTGGTACCCGGATCTTCCGGCGGGAACGGTCGGATTTATTTTGCCGCTAGGGAGAAACAGCATGTCATGTGCTCTGTTTCAGCGAATTTGTTACTCGTCCCCGGTGCCACGTATCTGTAGGGCTAGAAAAGTTAGAAGCCCCGCGTCCTAGGTCAAGCCCGTGAGCACCGTGATCACACGAGCAACGCAAACAACCCGTCGAAAGCGTCATCTCCCGATTCCTCATTCCTGCGGAGGGCACACCTGCTCCTCAATACCAATCGTTCCCCTCCTCGCCCTTCTTCTCATTCTTGGGATTCAAGCTCAGCAGTCTCTGGCCGGGCGCATGATCGCCACCGATCGTGCTCTCAAAACACCCACTGACGGCTCTGCGTCCGATCTCGATAAACGAATTATACGGCGTGGTATTGATGCCGTTGATCGCTGCCCACTCCTTACTCCCCATCGGCGTGCTTCCATCGCCCAGATCCGCCCAGCGCGTGACGACAATGGCCTGCTTGAAGCGGGCGAAGTTGTCGTTCTTGTCCTCGACGAGACGCAGCTCGACGAGGTATTCGGTCGGACATTCCGGGCATCGACGCATGGGACGGCAGAACTCGCACAGGGTCACGACCTGCGGTCTCGCGGCGATGAACCTGACATTCTCCGTTCCGATGCGCTCGCGCAGTTTGGGGATGTGCCCCAGCGCGCACTTGCACACCGTCATCAGTTCGCCGTCCTGCCAATGCGCGCACATGGAGAAGTACGGCGTGTAATCCTCCCGACTATAGAGCAGGTGTCGCATACTGCTTGCTGTTTGGTTCGGGCCCGCGAAAGACGTGCTCACGACGCGCATCAGAAGGTGGTTGTTGTAGACGCAGAAGCGCGATGTGTGGCTCCACTCCGTGTCGGGTTCTTTCCAGCGCCGGGTGATCCTATCGATTGGAATGCCGTGTTCCGGGCCGTAGCGGTGCGCGCGCAGAACGAGTTGCACAAAGGTGAAGGGGAGGGTGCGTCCGGGGTGATGCGGGTTCGGGGTGGGATTAGGGTGGCGACTTGGGCGTTTGGACAATCGAAGAGCGGGTTCAGAACGTTGGTTGCTTTGAGAGATTCGAGTCCGGGTTGGATTCGGAGGTGATATTTGGCGCAGATGAAGCAGAAGAGGTGGCGAGGGAGGGTACTCTGCAAAGAATTCAGGAATTCGACGCGGTCTTGGTAGTTCTCCGGCAATGCAAGCGCATCCCAAGGGTCGTAGCCAAGTCGCCATAGCAGCGTTTTGCTGGCGTAGGCGAGGCTGGCGGCGTCGCGTGGGCTCAGCAGGCTTGAAATTCGCTGCCACAGGCCCGAGGGCAAACTGGCGACGGCGGGCTCTCCAGGTTTGCGTCTAGCCAGGGCGTCTTCAGTATACAAGATGGACTCGTCGGATTCGCGGTGTTGCAAGCCATGCATCAAGACGGTGAGATCTTTGCGTTCTCCAGTATCTTTGTCGATGGCGCTGCTGTTGAACTCCTCCTGGCGTTCGGAAAGCGTCTTGAACTCTGGCCCGAACTGGGCGGTAAACTTGCTGTTCTTCCTGGAGCTCGGCTCATAGCTGTACTCGGAAGCGCTGTACCTTGACGGCGCACTGGATAGAGACGGAGCGAGTTTGTTGTAGTCTTGCAGCAGATACTCGGGCGGGGAGCGAACTCGGGCGGCGGCTGTTTGGTCAACTTCTTGCTCTTCTTGCCGGAGCTGCCCGCCGGCTTCGCCTCTGACTTGCGTCTGGACCCGAAGAGGCCCATGATTGATGGTTTTCTGGGGTCTATACAGATGTTGATGGCATCGCTGTCTGAAGGTGTAGCTGTGGATTGTTATGAGATGAATCTGCAACGCTACATGTAAGCAATGACGTCGGCCCGCACACTTCCGGTCTCCGAGCTTCTGGGGAACACGTGAAGCGCGACATGTTCGCGTTTCTTGGCCACTCGATCGCTTGTCAGCAGAGTACATATTCTTGGTCAGATCTCTCAGCCGCTGTCGCACGAAAAACACACTGCACGGCTTCAGTCGCGTATGAGACTGGCAACACCAATCCGTGAAGCGGAGGCGATTGTCCGGCAACCGCAGCGAGCCATCGGCTGTCGGATATGATGATCCCCGGATATGTTAACATCCTGCACTATCAGAGACAGGAATGGCCGTTAGGCATGAGATGGAAGTTCGCGACTATCCGGACGTGCGGCAATCGCCAAAGACGTTGTCTCATCATCCTGCAAGAGGAAGAAGCATGAAGAGGAGGACATTGGTGCCGGGAAGTCACTTCCATGCTGGTGAACAGATTCAACGAGGTCGTGCATGAAGTAGGTGATTGTGTCAATCGGGGCATCGCAGGGAGATGAGCGAGGATATGCACCGTTGGCGGCACGGAGAAAGGCTAGCGAAACTGCAGAGCAGAGCGACAGACGACAGACGGAACATGAGCAACAACTCGGGGCGACGAGGAGATACAAGCAACGGCTCCGTGAAATGGGGATAGTTTGGTCCATGATGAGATAGTCTGATCCTTCCTCATCTGCCCTTGCAATGCATCTATACCCACTGTTCTCATACACACCCTGGAATATATGCTTATCTATCCCTTTGTTTATGCTCCTCCCGTCTTTGAGTCTCTTCAGCTACTGTGGTGCAAATTGGATTCGCTTCTTCCCATCAACTCGATTTCACAGTTGCTGCGTTCCTCATCGTGCCCAGAGCGACCTAAACCGTTTTGAACGGAGTCGTTGATGAGGCGTTTTGACACGTTCCCAGTTCGTCGTAGTCGGTGTACGTCGCTGCTCTTCCGGTGGCACCCCGCTGGATGCGCCAAGGCGCTGGCGGATCTGATAAACCCTATCTGATCCGCTAGTCCTAGGTTCTCCGCTGGTCCCACCGCTTCCTGTTGCACCTTTCCATCTTTCGACAAGCTGAACGCCTCATTTTCCTCTTTGCGCCCGCCGTCTGCTGGGCATCGGTACGAACCTCAACATGGCGCCATTCACGGCGTGCGACATCGGACGCTCTGGTCCAATCACATGGACGGAGACCCACATATTGTACAAGCTATCAACGCTATCAATCTAATCAGATTGAACGAGTCCGTGTCGAAGGATCGCACGTCTTCTTGGCGTCCACGGAATGCGTCTGCTAACGAGCAGTCCACGATGGAAGTACGTAAATCGCTGCCGGTACGGTTGCATCTGTCGAAGCGACGTCGCCAGGGTAGGATCGCTTGGGGTACATCGTGTTCAGCCGGCCCTTCTACATATGCCGCACCGTCCCTTCATCCCGAATCTTATCAGATCATCTTTATTCCGCCTCCCTTCTCCAAGTTACATGCGCACCATGACTTCGCTACCACTCACACCGCCCCCAGAGACGAATAACCAGGCCCCATGGAAAGTGCTCGTTGTCGGAGCTGCATACGGTGGCTTGAATGCCATTGTCAACCTTCTTGAGTACGCGGATGGGAACCCTGGCCGTCCTCATCACCTCACATTACCGGACTTCAAGGGCGCACGGCCGAAAAGAGGGCTTGAGGTTGTCGCACTTGACGAACGTGATGGCTTCTGTAAGCTCTTCCCTGAACAGCTCTCCACAACGCAAACCGCTCTACAAGCACGTGAGCTGAGAGCAGCAGTCCATTCCGTCGGCGCACCCCTCGCCCATGTGGCAAAGCACAGCACCGCCTCATCCTGGAAGCAATTCAGCCAATTGCGCGAATTGCAGCATCCAGCACTCGAACTCGTACGCGGCAGCATTCGACATGTGGATTGCGAGGCACGAAGCGCTACCTATTTCTGCTCTGAAAGCAAGGAAGAACGCAGCATATTCTACAACTATCTCATTCTTGCTACCGGGTTGAAGCGAGCGTGGCCAGTGGTGCCGCGTGTGGATTTGAAGGATGACTATGTGGAGGACGCATTCGGCTTCATCAACGCCATCGAGCGGTCTGCAAATGGACGGGCCGTTGTTGTCGGTGGCGGTAAGTCTTTGGCCTTTCGGTGTTCCTTGCCTGTTCCTGCCGCGTTGGAGTCCTCTTCATCATCTCTTCGAGTCAGGCGACACTGGCTGGAGACGCATACGCTGACGTTGGCAAGGTGCCGTCGGGATCGAGTTTGCTGCCGAAATCGCTCTCAACCATCCATCTTTGCACGTCATACTTGTCCACTCAAGAACTCAGCTTCTCTCTTCGGAACCTTTACCTGGCGAGTTCAAGGCAAGGGCTCTTGATGTGTTGCGCGAAGAAGGCGTTGAGGTGATCCTTGGCCAGAGAGCGCACATTGAGAAGGCCGTCGATGGTACGTCCAAGGTGACTTTGACAGATGGAAGCGTCATTGAGGTGGGTGCCGTGTTTGATGGCAGGAGCGGAGTCGTGCCGGTCACACAGTGCTTGCCTTCCGAAGCGCTGGACGAGCATGGTTATGTTAAGATTTTGCCCAAGTACGTGATCACCCTTTGCGGCCGTTTCCGCATCTTCGTTCGAAGCCCCACGGATCTGGCTTCATTGCGTCTCTCGGAAACGCGGTCGCCGGTTAGATTTCTGATATCCGCTGACACGCCTGCTTTGCAGCCTCACACTTCCAACCACAGTACCGAACGCATCTTCACATCTGTGCATCGGAGATATATGTGCCTGGTCTGGAATCAAACGGGCGGGTAACGCTCTGTCTATGGGACATCTCGCCGCAGCGAACATTTTCGCCTCGATACTATCGACAGAAGCCACGAATCTCCAGCACACCAAGGATCACAGCTTCGCGCTACACGACATGGGCGCCGCTCTCCCCACACCTGGTTCTGAATCGCCCTCATACACCCCGGCGTCAGTGGAAGCGACAGAAGATGCGCCATCACCGTCGTCAGAGGACCAGTCCGTCGATGCTATGCCACCAACCGCACTCCCCACAGAGACAAACACGCAACTCCCGCCCTTGTTCCCGCAAACAGAGTTCCCTGAGATCCCCGCGGTGATGGGGCTCGCGGTGGGCACGCAATGCGTTACGTGGGACGGGAAAGAAGTCAAGTGGGGGAAGGAGATCATGGAGCAGAGTTTCGGTAGTGATTTGGGGTGGGCGAACACGTTGAAGTATATGAAGTTGACCGGTTTGGAGGATGAGTAGGCGCTTCGCCGGTTGGCTGATATTGCGAGGCTAAAGTCATACGTACAGAGCACCTTCCTGGTCGTGAGCATCGGACAACGGTGCTCAAGAACTTCTTGCTATCGATCGGTGGACCCATCACTTTGCTTCAGAGTCGTGGCCATTGGAGCAGATGACACTTGTCGAAATCATCCTATCCGACAACGATCCATCCGGAAAGGTCAGATTTGGCCGTATGGTGACTCGCGTTCGGGTGACGACAACCTCGTTACGCGACACGGCACGCTACACGTCCGGTTCTAACCGTTTCCGTAGGTCTTTTACTGGCCTGTCCTCGTCTGCGAGCAGGACAAGCAGACTGAGATCGCTTTTGTATGCGTGCATTGCATATTCAGCTCTGGTCATCGTATCCTTTCCATGACTCCGCCCGTACCAGGATGATTACTATGAGGGAACATCGGCCGGGAGAGTCTGTGGTCCAAGTAAGGATTGCCGGTGCCCTGCAAAATTCTCAGCCGTCGTCTGTGAAAATACCACACGGCACTCCTAGTAAAGCCCGGCGATCAAGAGGGCTGTTGATCTTGTCATGTAACCAGTGCAGGCAACGGACTGTCTTCTCATGTTCGCCGCAGCTTGTCACTCCCGGTTTGCATTGACGCGAAGCTCCGACTGGCTTGCACATCAGCACCCAATATTCGCCTTAGGGTCCTAAACTGTATTTGTCCGCTGCGGTGCACAAGGGGTTCCGGACGGTGAATGAAACGGCATCCAGGAATGGCTACTAGCACCAAACCTCCGCTCCCAGCAGTGATGTCCGTGGCGTGCCGCTCCGATGATGTCGAAAGGTCCCCAACGCTGCCACGCTGCGCAAGGCCAGTCGTCTATCCAGCGACTCGAAGTGTGGGTTTCCCAGTCTGTAAAGCGTGTAGCTTTCCAGGCTGCTTACGGTTCATCCCTAGCTCGCTGGGAAGCAACGGACCCAGCCCTGCCGCTTCCCCTCCTCCGTTTATCTTGTTTGCAACCTCTGCTGCAGCGGCGGCGTTGTCTTCTCTCCTATCACCGGTAGCTTGTTCAAGTTTTGTCAGACGACTCGGGAGCTTTCGGAATTTGAGGTGATATCATGCCCCCTTTCCATCCCCTGCGACCGGATCCTTGAACAACCCCGCCAGAGCTCCGTCAGATGAGATACGCGGATATACGAGCAGCTCAGCCGGTTGACTGCGAAGCAATCCTTACAGAGGCGTTGCAACGCAGTTTCATGCTCTTCAACCCTCCCATTCCGCGGTCCGCCGCCATGTGACATCTCGGCGAGTGCGAAGGTACCCCTGTCCAGCTTGACTTGCGTATCATCTGAAGGAGGTATGCTCTCCTTTCCGAACACGCTCCACCTATCCAACGGAGCCAGCTTCAACATCTGGGCGGCGCTGAGGCAGCCGAGAGCTAGGCAGGAAGCGGCAACGTGTCGAGGGAAAACTTTCGGTTCTTGAGAACTGGTTGCTCTGTCCGAACACTGATACCAAGACCAAACAAAACAACGGCCGGCGATTCCAAATCCCTATGGCCTGACTTGCATTTGAACTCTTGCAGCATTAGCCGGCTCACCGTTTCCGCTGGAGATGGGCTCAAGAAAGGCTGGTGTATGGTAACAGAAGAATGGCTCATCCGCCTACCCTTGGTCCTTCTAATACTGGCATCGGAGAGATGCGAACGAGAACCCCACCGCACCCTGCTGTCGTGTCCGGAGGCGCTCAACCTTCCACGTCCCTCTTACCTCTCCGGCAAGCAAATCAGCACGCAATGCCCCGGAACAAACCTCATTGACCTTGTGCTTCTCGCTCCGCGAAAGCAATATTATCTCGCTTAGTGAGTGTTTCCTACCTTGACTCGCACCGAAAGCCACTCTCCGTGTCCGAAGTGTAGATGCGAGCGCGATGCCAGTGCCAGTTTTATGCCGAGTAGCGCCTTGCCGCAGAACTGGGAACTGCCAAGGCTTTTCCAGGCCCCTGTGCCTGACCGGTACCTGTCTACCATGCGAGAGTGACAGACTCAAGAACGCTCAGCCAACACCAGACATAACCAACAAACCCCTACTTCTCACGAACGGAGTTCATGCCGTTCCAGCCCCGCCCAAATCAGTCCACAGCCATACTCAGCGCACCCCGTTAATCGCATCCTCACCATCGACGCCGTCCGTGTTGCCATCTCCGTTGCCGTCAACACCATCTCCATTCGTACCATCCCGCTGCATCTCGACCTGCCAAGGAAGCGGTCCCTCAGCCACCTTGACCGGTCCCACGCTCCCTCCCTCCTTCCTTCTGTCCTCCCAATCCCGTATCTCCCTGCTATCGACCCAATTGCCATGCAACCCCAACCTGCCCACACAGAGTCAGCCACACGCTCGCAGTCCTCAACAGTCAACCCCCACCTCTCCCCTCCAATCCCACCCCAAGACGTAACCCCCAGGAGAGGCAAAAAAGAACCATAAACTCACCTCAACCTCAGCGGCAGATGAATGACAGCAACCGGTCCCTTGCTCACATCCAACGCGTCGAACACAGCGACGTCATTGCGCAGGACGTCGAGATGATTCAGCAGCGCAATGAGCCAGCCCTCGCCTTCCTTTCCGCCTTGGCGGGGAATGAACGAGGGCTCTTGGAACGTGCTACAGGGCCCCGCCCACCAGACGTCCGAGACCCTCTCCCTCTCCCTCTTCCCCTCTCCCTTTCCCTCTCCATCAGCTCCGGGTGCACCGCGGTCACGTCCGGCGGCTGCGTCGTCCTCCGCGCTCCACTCAAAGTGGCCGAGGCTGTTGAAGAGCCCTCCGGCGGGCGGGCCGCACTTCTGGAAGTCGTAGTCCCTTGTCGCGTCGACGACGCACTGCCAGAAGTGGCGGTACGGCTTTGTGACGGCGCGGTCGTCGATGCGGGAGAATTCGCCGTTGGTGGGGAAGGTGGCCGAGGGCGTGTGCAGGTCGCGCGAGTACCGGTACGAGCTGCCGTCCGGGGCGGGCGTGGTCGGGGCCGAGGGGTCGAAGATCCAGCGCGCGGTGGGCGAGTTGAGGCGGTTGCGTTTGGCGATTGTCGAGTTGGCTTCGCCTGAGAGGGGGTCAGCAGGGGGAAGGGAGGGGTTTCCACTGCGGGAGATGTGTGGCTGTGAGGGTTGCGTGGTGTTGACGGGTGGGTGGGGGAAAGAGTGATGTCGCCACGTGGGCGTGCCGGACTGCGTGCGGACTTGTCCCTACGGAGCTCGAGGCAAGCGGTCGGGTCTGCTTGGATTGGCGCAGCAGTCCGAAGAGCCATGTGCGTCAAAAGGGCAGTCGAGGCTGGGTGCACTGAGCACTCTGTAGCAGACAGCGTATTTCAAGCCATGCATTTGTCCTGGCACAGCGTGCACGACAGCACCCGCGTTCAATCACGGCCGCAGTGCACATGCAGGCTACACCCGTCCCCAGACATACTAGGTGAGGGGCGAGGGACGAGAGAGAACAAGAAAAGCGACTCACCCTCGGGAGGAAAAAGAAGAAGACATTCCCATCCGCATTAGTGCAGTCAAAGACGACCTTGCCGTCCTCCGTCTCATAGCAACCGGCCGTGTGACCGTGGAACGCTGTATCCCGTCAGCTGTATTTCCTCCTCATCTTCGCACCTCCATCGATCTTGCAAGCCCCATCCATCCACTCCATCACCGGACCATCCAAACAGTCGAAAAGGGCAGTAGGAAGTGGTAAAGCAGATTGACGACTCACCGTTCGGCGCCCTAAACCAGATGATGTCCTCGGCCCTCCCACCCCTCCTCGGCACCAAGCCGTAGAGCTGTTCCTGCTCCGGGTCCCACGCCCAATGATTGCCACCCTTCTTCAACCGGTCGAGAGAACACTTCAGCGGCGTCATGGGCAAGACGACCCAGTTCTTCGAGATGCCGCAGTCGTGTATCATGCCGCACCACGGCGCCTTGTACCAGCACTCCTCGGTCTTGACGCCATCCGGGCTGACGGTCCAGACGGCGATATCGAGTGAAGCGTCCTGTCCGTTGCCGCCGGCCTCGTAGGCAAAACAGATCATCTCGCCCGTTTCGGGGTCGATTTTGGGGTGCGCGGTCATGGTGGGCGCGGCGATCTGGCCGTCGAAGTCATACCTCCCGATCGTGTCGAGGGTGACGGGGTCCATGGCGTAACTGGGGCCGTCCTCTTTGGCCGCGAGCAGCATGCCGCGCCAGAAGGTGACGTTTGTGTTGGAGGCGGTGCGGATGACGCCTTTGACGGCTTCGTTGTCTGTGAAGGGGTTCCTGTACCGGCCGAACAGCGCTCTGCCCGCCTGGCTCTCGTGCTTGAACCGATCCGTGCGCACGTAGCGGTGCTTGAAGTGCGCATGTCCGTTGCTGATGCGGATGGCGGTGACGGCCCCGTCGCCGTTGAAGTGGATGTCGTCTTCGAAGATGGGCGGGAAGCGGTGATCCGGTTGGATGCGGTAGAAGGTGCCGTCGATTTCTGGCGGGAGCTCGCCGTCGATTTCGAGAAAGGTGATGTCGCCCTCGAGACGGCTGGGCTTGTTGAAACCGGTGAACACTGACGTCTCCGGAAATTTTGGTTGCGAGCTTGCCTTCTTGCCGTCGATGTAGTTCGGTGAGTTGTTCGCGTTGAGGGTCTTGGCGATGTCGAAGATGTGCGCCATGCTGAACAGGGAGCGGAGCGTTGACGCTCCTAACCCTCCTGAATCTGGATGTTTTGACGGACAAGCGGGGATTATGCAACGAGGGCAGCGGCAGGAGGGAGGTTTTGCTAGGGCAGCGGCAGTCCTAATCCTCAGCGACGCGACACCGGGTTGCTAGGATACAATGAGGGCCGTGAAGGCGAGGCACAGGAGCGAAGCTGCGCAACAAGCGGTGCCGTCACTGTTGAGTTGTATCTGAGAGGGCAAATTGCTGTTGCTGATCTAGAACATTATACGTGACCGAGCCGATGGAGACCGTGTGCTCTTTTTCGGTGGTGATGTTGGTAAGACCGAGGGCACTGAAGGTGATACACAGAGCCTAGATTGAGGACATCCAAAGGCGCAGGACTGTTTCCGGCGACAGCACCTCTGATATTGCCGCATCATCAAGCAGCAAGTCCAATAGAAAATCACCTTGAGAGTGTACGGGAGCTTCGCGGTATGCCTCCGCGCTCTGGACCTGTTCATCTTCCCCAAACCCCGCATCTGCCCCGCACTGGGGCAGGTTGGCATGCAGGAACACATGTCAAGGGTCTCCATATAGCGTGGTTCGCCTCGAGCTGCTTGAACTGCCGGCTATAACGTGGGGTTTGTTTACCAACACTGCGGGGAACTGCATTGGAAAGCAGCGTTCTGCAGGTGATTTAGCCGATTCTGCGTGTGATCCACCGGAAGAGAGATTGCCCGAGAAGCCCCCAGCAGCGGCTGCGTTCCGAAGGATGCGAGGGGACGGTGCAGTACTAGCAATGGTTGTTGGAGACACAGAGGAGAAAAGAGAGATAAGCTGTCAACTGCGCGCTTGTGGGTAAGTACCTGAAATTGTTCTTCTGTGTGCAACAATCCTACCCTCGACGCACTCTTCTCTGGTGACCGACGAACGAGTCTTTGAACAAGTTTCCGGAGGTGTGGTAATGCTCCTCACAGACAACACCGGGACCGGATCCAAATCGCAGCCAGACATGTCGACCGAAGACCTGATCAAGAAGGTCGAACTGCTGTCGGCGCAGGTCGAGAAGCTGACTAGTAAGAAAGCCTGCCTTCTACTTACCAGGATGTGAACACCCGACTACGCAATGCTAACACTGATGCTGCAGTCGAATCCGAAGTGCGCAAACTCCACCACAAATACGGCTACTACATGGACAAGTGCCTCTACAAAGAGGTAGCAGATCTCTTCGCCGACCACGCCGAAACGTCGGTGCAGTTCCTTAACGGCATCTGGCGCGGGCTACCCGGCATAAAGAGCCTGTACATCGAACGCTTCGCCAAGGGCTTCGTAGGCGGGCGCAACGGTCCCGTCCAGGGTTTCCTTCTAGACCATCTGATGGCGCAGGACATTGTCGACTACGATGCGTCCACGGGACGCGTGCTCATGCGCGCACGCACGTTCATGAGTGCAGGCACGCATGAAGGGATGCCCGAAGGACTCCAGATTCCCCCGGAAAGAGGCAGTGGTGGGAGGGGAGTATGTACGAGAACGAGTGAGTATCTGCTGGGGAGTGGCCCATGCTGGATTCGCGAGCCATGTCGGAAGTTTTCGGTGTTGTTCTGACCCGTGCACAGGTACATCCGCGACTCAGACGGCAAATGGCGGATCCTGAAACTGCGATACTTCCCCTTCTGGCACGGTACATTCGAGCACGGCTGGCGGTACACGAAGGAGCAGTTTGTGCCGTTCATGACGAAGAAGAAGGGGGATGAGGGTGCAGACGCCAACGCTCCGGATGAGTTACTCGAGGAGGCAATGCTGTGGCCCGATACGAGGGTTGTGCCGTTCCATTATCCGCATCCGGTTACGGGACGGTGGACGGAGGAGAAGGATCTGAGGGCGCCGGTTATTGGAACGGACGAGATGGAGGCGAAGCCGGCGTTAGATTTGTACAGGGTGTTCGCGGAGAAGAGTTGAGTTTGAGGGGTTTTGTCCGATGGCCGAATGATAGATGAGCTTGCCTCTGGTCGTCGTCGTCGTTTCCCTAGGTGGGCGTAGGCGAGCGTGACGGTATATGGCCGTTTGGTTCTTCGGTTAGTCGGGCAGTGTCTACCTGTGTCTACCTGTATCTCTGGATGCCAAAGTCTAGAGCAGGGGCTCGCAGATCACTACACGTCCCAGTTCTATCAGTATGCGAAACGAGCTTCTCCCAAGTCGCCTGCTGTTCGCGCGCCGGCCTCCCTTCCCCTTGTTCCGTCCCTCGCCTCTCCCGGCATCTGGCTAGCGAGGCCCTCCGCATCAGGAGGATGCATGCATTCAATTCACTTGGACGAGTCGTAACACGGGAGAGAACGGCGGCTGCTGTGTCAGCCGCAAGATATCGGCAGTTGGCTTGGGCCACCAAAGACGGAGGAGAGGCGTGTTCGGGACGTGCGGTGCGGACGGAGTTGGTCATTGCTCGATTGCTCCTTCCCGATCCCGACTGCCCCACAATCTGCTCGTCGACGAGCTGCTGCCCGCTGCCCGCTGCCCCGCACCTTCCACATTGGATTGTGATTGTTGGAGAAAGCAGGCGCCAAGATGTTCCAGCTGTGGCGCGGTGGGGGTTCGGAATGGAACCCTCCACGCGCCGTCTCCAGCAAGCAAGCAGCCCGTCTCCAGCAGGCAAGCGGCCCATGTCCAGCAAGCGAGCAGCCCATCAACAGAACTGCCGATATACAACACGGGGCCTGCATTAGATAAGCGAACAACGATGATGGCTACACCGTGTTGCCATGCGGCAAAGGGGCCAAGTCGCTCTCGTCGACTTCCCAGCTAATCTTGCGTCGGGGAACATCCAACACCACAACAATACCGCAACAACACCGCAGCCTCTTCGAACGGCAGTGACCCTCCTCATATCGGCCATTGAACACCGCCTTCACCCGTCCTCAGCTCCAAAACACACTATCGCGCATCTCGAAGAAGCAGATAACGACAAAATGGCCGCACCGGAGAAGATCGAGACGCGCCTCTTCATCAACGGCGAGGTACTCTACCACCATCACCACCACCACCACATCAGCCTCCGGCCCGCCCGTCCGCAGCAGAGAAACCTGTACTGACAACATCCCCCACTCTCCCAGTTCGTCGAATCCTCCGACAAAAAGACCTTCAAGCTCCTCGCGCCCGCGACCCGCAAGCTCGTGGCCGAGGTCTCCGAAGCCAGCGCCGCCGACACCGACCGCGCCGTCTCCAGCGCCAAATCCGCCTTCCCGTCCTGGTCCTCCCTCTCCCCGCCCAACGCGCCCCCTACTTCAAAAAGCTCGCCTCCCTGCTGCGCAACCCGGACACAGTGCAGGAGCTCGCATGGCTCGAAGCGAGCAGCATGGGCCGGCCCGTGAGCCAGTACTTCGATGCGTACTTGGCCGCTGATGTTTTCGATCATTACGCCGAGGCTGGGTGGGAGGCGCAGGGGACGAGCAGCTTGAACACGCCTGGATATATGTGTAAGTTCACTGATGGACTGGTGGGGTGATGCGAGAGAAAGAGGTTTGAAAGTGCTGGAAGTGCTGCAAGGGATGGGAGGGTTGGCAGAAGGAGGTGCGGGTGTTCGATACGGGTTCTTTGATCTGGTGGACTGCCTGCTTGACTGCCCCTCTACGGCAATCGCACGTACAGGGTAGCGAGCAAAGCCAGCTGGATCTGTCAGGCGGCGCGTCTCTCGAGGCCTTTCCCCTCCCCAGGACTCGACGATGCCGCCAAATGACCTGTTTCGAACACCGACCGGCGCTTGACAGTCCCAACCCTCTCGTGGGCCACGCCAGAACGCTCATAGTATTATACTGACCTCGTGCAGGCATGACGCTTCGCCAGCCTTACGGCGTCGTTGCGGCAATAATCCCCTGGAACGTGCCCCTCCTCTTCTTCGCCAACAAAGCCGCAGCAGCGCTGGCAGCCGGCAACACGGTCGTGGTCAAGAGCAGCGAAAAAGCTCCCTGACATCCGCCCGTATGGCCGCCCTGATCAAAGAAGCCGGCTTCCCACCCGGCGTCATCAACGTCCTGAGCGGGCACGGAGCCGTCTCCGGCGCCGTCCTCAGCTCGCACATGGACGTGCGCGCCCTCTCCTTCACGGGCTCCGGCCGCACCGGCCGGCTGATCACAAAAGCGGCCGCCGACAGCAACCTCAAGAAAGTCACCCTCGAGCTGGGCGGCAAGTCTCCCAACATCGTCTTTCCCGACGCCGACCTCGAGAGCGCCGCCGAGGGCACCCAGTACAGCATCCAGTGGAACTCGGGCCAGGTGTGCATGGCCAACTCGCGCATCTACGTCGAGGAGAGCGCGGCGGAGCGCTTCGTTGACCTCTTCAAGGCCAAATTCGGCGCCGTCAAGGCCGGCGATCCCACCGATGGGAAAGTCGATCACGGGCCGCTGGCCGACGAGGCCCAGTTCAAGACCGTGAGTGGGTACTTGCAATTGGGGCAGGAGAGCGGCGCGCAGCGCATCCTCGGCGACGAACAGGGCGACGAGGGAAGCCTGACCGTAGCGCCGACCGTCTTCACCAACGCGCCCGAGGGCAGTCGGATCATGAAGGAGGAGGTGTTTGGGCCCGTCGTTGTCATCAATACGTTCAGGAGTGAGGAGGAAGTGTTGAAGAAAGGTATGCCCTTGTCTCTCTCCCTCTCTCTCTTTCTTTCTCTTTCGCCAACGCCAAAAGAAAAAAGAGGAAAGATGTGGAGAGAAAAATTTGTGTCGAAGCTGACCATGGTGATCACAAAAATTAGCCAACGATACGGAATACGGACTCTACGCCTCCGTCTACACCAAGGATCTGGATAGGGCGATGAGGTGTGCTAAGGCGTTGGAGTCGGGTTATGTGGGCGTGAACTGCACGAGGTGAGTGCGGACTTCTAGCCCTCCCCCACCCTTTTTTTGGTTCGTCTCCTCGGCCTGGTTTGTAGTGGTTGCACGTGGATGCGAGACAAAGACGAGCAGGATGGCAGAGTCAAAGACGAGCAAAAACCGGGTGCGCAAAGGTACGGAATCGATGCTGACGCGAAGTGAAAAACCAGCCCGAACACCGCGAGAGATATGCCGTTTGGTGGATACAAGGCCAGCGGCGTCGGGAGGGAGGGATTCGGTATTCAGGGAGCATGGGCAATTTTCTCGAGACCAAGACCGTGATGATCAAGGTCAGTGGGCTCTGAGTTCCCCAGAGAGAACTGCGTGAGCTGTTGTGGTGGGCGGAACGCATTGATCCTTTGGCGATGGATGCGGTTTGCCCGTTCGGCGAGTTGTGGGTTGTGGGATGTGGGATTTGGTCGTGGCGAAGATGGACGCAGTTGTCAAGACGCAGATCGCGTCGTGTCTGAAGGGTAGGATGCCAGAGCATCTGATGTACATAGGATGGCAATGTCAGAACGGAACAAGACACACTCCTCGTCAGCCGATTCGAGTAGCACTTCACGGTGCCGTCATCTGCGGAAAGAAAGAGGGATAGACGGAAATGGGTATAGATCATGACATCTCAGCGATTGATGAATCCGAGACTGATCCTGCTGAGCTGCGGAAGTAACAACCCCTTCAGACGTCGCGTATCATAACGCTGTGAGAATGCTCATCCCACACGTCTTAACGCTCGCCCATTTTCCCACGCATCCCTGCTTTGTTCTTATCGACTCCCCGAACCCTTCGTCGCTCACCACCCATACCTCACCCTCACCCTGTCCACCAGACTGAAACCCAAAGGCGACTTGACGAACGCTCCACGCACAGCAGCATGATCCTGCCAGTACATGAGCCCATGACTCCGCACCGTAGCCATCCACACGTAGCCCAGACCCCTATTCCTCGTCAGCGTACATCTCCCATGAGCGTTCCGGGAAGAGACGAAAGATGTACAGCACGCACCTCCAGTACCAAGCATCCTGGAACCCGACGCGCTTCCCGAGCAGCACGGCCTGATCCTCGACGAAGATGACGAGGACCTGCTGCATATAGTACCAAAGATCCCCGCTGTGGTCGCCGCCGGCGATGAAGGAAGCGTAGCCGTGCAAGGCGTAGGCGACGGAGAAGGCGACGAGGACTTGGGCGTAGTTGCTCGCGAAGGAGCCTTTGCGGAGCTTGAGCACGGAGCTGGATCGGGGTGCGCATCAGTTCAGTTCACTCTTCCTCTTCACCTCCCCGCCCCCCCCTCCCCCCAAAAAAGAAAAGAATGAAACCCGGTGGCCGTGCATGCGTCGAACGTATCAAAGCCTCCCTACCCGCCCACCGTATGCAGACCCGGTTCAAAATCCGATGGGGAGAAATCGGGATATACAACTCACCGCACGAGCCATCTACTCGGCGGAGCGGCCGCGCCGCGCATCATCTGATGCCAGGTGAACTTCCAAAACCGGCGGACGGTGTAGGCCTCGCGCAGCGGGCCGAAAAGCGGCGGCCACTTTGCCGGATCGTGGAGCCCCGTGCCCACGCTCACGGCGGCGAGGATGCTGAATAGCAGTTCCATCGTCCAGCGGCTGGTGGTGTAGAGGATGCAGGCGAGGAAGAGGCCGTGGGGGCGCGGCATGTCTGGGATGGGGTGATCAGAGTTCTCTTTATCCGGCAGCAGGGGGATTGATGGGACGGATGGTATGGAATGTACGGATGGATGGGTGGATGGATGGGGGAGTTTTGTTTTGTACTCACCTTGCATCCTCTGCGTGACGGGCAGCGTGCCCAGGGGTGTGGATCGGATATACGAGCTGGCCAAGTCGATGGCGAGGACGCGCCAGAGAGCGCCTCGGAGCATGTCGCGCACGAACTTCCAGCGAGGGTACGTGGGCGGGACGCCGGGGACGGAGATGCGGACGCGGAAGTTCCAGCCCACGCCTCTCGCGGTCATGAAACCGAGCTCGAGCGCGTCCAATACCGTCGTCAATACCCGCCTCTGTTTTTTCCGTCCCTCAACAACGGTCTTGCTGCTCCTCCCGTCACGGCTGACCTCCTTCGTTACTGTTGCTGCGTCGTTTTTCTTCCTCTCCGCGATCGCCCTTGCCTCGTTCGCGGGCACGCTCCTCTGAAACTCCGTCGCATCTTGCAGGAAGTTGATGCAGGCGATCCTCCACGTCTGGTTGAACAGGGTCGTCCCGAAAATATATACGGCCATGTAGTCTCCATTGACCTTTGTTTCAGTCGCCCGTCAGCTTGGCACCGGGGAGAGAGCGAAGGGACCCGGATGGACTCACCGTCGGGCGGTTCAGCGAGTAATATACGAAGAAATAGAGTGCGTACGCCAGAGCGAATGTCTTGAGCGGCTTGCTCTGCGTTACGCCCGCGAAACCGCAGAGCAGCTGCAGGCTGGGGCCTAGCCAGCTTGGCGCCGTCGTAGTGGTTGGGGTGATGGTGATCGGGGCTTCTGCCGTCGAGATGTTGGTGTCCATACTGAGCCACCCTTGTCCGTTGACCGGTTCGATAGGCGCTGTCAGACCAGGTTACGCGAGCACGGGCGATGTTGACGGTAAAGAGATTGGTCGCTGGTGAAGCGCGACCGGCATGCGTGTCGGTGCGAGCCTTTGCAAGATGGGATTTGGGAGGCTGCGGAAAGCCTCTCCATGCAAGAGAACGAAGACACAGATGCGACAGCTGAGGAGATGAAAACTGGAACACCCACACATGCACGAATAGACCGCTTACCTTTATCCTATCACTGTTATGCAGGATTCATATGAAGCGCGCTATTTGTCGATCATAGCCCGCTCCGCTTACGTGAGGTGTTTGAGTGCAATTGCTGGATGTCGCTTAGCGCTCTTAAGGCAATCCGAACCCGAGCCTATATCGTGGTATACGGAGGATGAACTTGTGTACTCTAGGCGGTGTGTTCACCGAGGTTTGCGGGTCTCTGTTTCGGGCCTGACGCATTCCATCAATCGACAAGGATCACGTTCTTTTGAAGAGGGAAGGTCTGGGTGTGCAAGAACCGAGTCCGGGGTACCGGATCTGCGGGCGGCAACCCTGCCGAAGATGCCCCGGACGCGTCTCCTTGTGTCTTCTTGCGCCATTCTTTGTTCGGCCACTTCCTCGTCAACCACCAGTATGTCATGATCCGAGTCTTTAGCAACTGCCGATGCAAATGCCAACGACGTGAAATGCTCAAAGGTCGAGTGTCGTTTAGCACTCATGCCAAACTAGCCACGGACGCATCCGATTATGTGCTCCCCTCCGCGTCTTATGTATAGCCTCGTTCGCACCAACGTTGGCCATTTCAAGAGCCGGATCGTTATCAAGACGCTACTTACGTCGGAAGAGTTGACCGATCGGAAACATCGAGGGGGATATACGCTTGTTCGTGAGAGCCTTCCGAAGGGAAGGAGCTTCCGGCCTGAATAGGAGAACGAGGGTTAGACAACCGTGCAATGTAGGTGAACAGGTTGCATCAGTGGTCTCCGACGCCGTCTCCACGTTCGATCAGACATTGACTGTACTGTTACAATCGCTCTCATGGTTGGTTCGGTCAGTCATCCTACACTGGAAAGAGGAGTGCGAAGCGGTCAGCAAGTATCACAGACAAGGAGTGTGAGAGTGAGAAACACAAGACAAGGATAGCCAGCAGCTGTGCGAAAAAGTCAGGCGGTCGGTGACGAGAGGAACCATAAAGACTCGGCGGCCCGCAAAGCCAAGAAGACGATGCGCGGTCGGCGTCTGGAGAGCGTTTGGGCGGAGATGGTGGTTCTCGGTCGACGCTGGAGCTCGCGGTGTTGAGTAAGAGTGGAGATGAGAAGGGAGAGCCCGCAACGAACTGGAGGAGGAGCTGAGAATGGAGAGAGCTGGAGGAGCTGGAGGAGCCGGAGGAGCAGGGCGGAGATGGGATGGGAGAAGAGTGGGTACGTTAATCAAACAGTGGACCAGTGAACCAGCGGACACTGGGAAAGAGGGAACAGGGAAGAGTGGAGTCGCATCTGACAATGAATGATGGCGGTTTTACGAGTTCGTCTGCGCGATATACCAGGTTTTCTGTGTTGCGGTAAACGGCTGACGTCCTGCCCTGTCTCCGTTGCGCGGTTGGTGATATTGACCCACTACTTCGACCTGTTTGGCACGGTATAGCGCACGCTTGGACGCGGTATACGCTCGCTGCTCGTCATTGGGAAGTCGCGGATTTCCCCATTGGACGAGGTGGGGCAAAGTCGCCCGCCCGGCATCTTCCAGCACTTCCCAGCTCTGCCATACTCTGCTGGTTTGGGAAGGGACGATTCGAGGGCCCACTGCGGCTTAGGCCATCCTGGCATCCACCGAAGTTCAGCCACTCCAACTTCCGGCGACCGGCAGAACTTTGACCCTGGCTCATGTCACATTGCCTGCCCTGGCCCTGGAGCGCCAAACCCGCGCACACACAGACCCCCGCAGCCACCCCGTGATACATCTACACGAGTCAAGGCTCCACCTACGTCAGTCGGTGAACGATAGGGCATGCACTTCGCGACTCGTACCAAACGCCGACGCATCGTCGTCCTGACCAATACAGATAGTATATATACATCGTCAACGTCCCGGCCCATCTTCTTTTCTGTTTTGTTTCAAATCCGTAGATCAGACATCAGGCATACACAACAAAATCCATCCGACACCGCGCCAGGGGTTCGGTCACAAGCACCGCTCTTCGTTCTTCACTTCCATCCTGGTTCCTGGCACTGCTCGCATACCACAGCCATGGCAAGCTCATCGAATCACAACGAAAAGGATTCCCTCGACAAGGGGCATTCCGTCGACAAAAGCCGCCAATCCGGCGATGTCGCCCATCTCGAACATACCGAAACAATCGGGCCAATCCCCACCGCTGAACTCCCCAATGCCCTCGCCGAGCAGGTCTCCTATGGCGAGAGTGGTGTTCGCGGTCTCCTGTCATCCCCTACGTCTTCGGTGCCGCCTTCCTGGCTTCCCTGGGCGGCTACTCCTTCGGCTACGACCAGGGCGTCATCTCCATCATCAACGTGATGCCGCAGTTCATCGATGCCTACCCTGAAATTGGCAAGGGCGGCTTCTACACAGGATTCATGACTGCCATGCTCGAACTCGGCGCTTTCATCGGCTGCTTCTTCATGCCTAAGCTCGCGGATAAGATCTCGAGGAAATGGGCGCTGAGCGTGGTCGTAGTCATCTTCACGATTGGCGCCATCATCCAGACTGCTGCTCCCAACTACGGCGCCCTGGTTGCTGGTCGCTTCATCTGCGGTATTGGTGTTGGTACCCTTGCTATGGTTCGTTCCTCTGGCCAATCAGTCACCCCTTCCACTCCTCCCAGTCCTTTTTGCTTACACGACACAGGGCGCACCAATCTACATATCTGAAATCGCTCCCCGCATCTCCGCGGCACCCTCCTCGTGCTTGAATCCATCTCCATCGTCACTGGTGTGGTCATGGCCTACTGGTTCGTCTTCCATCCCCTCTTTCCCATGCCTGTCCGCTAACACTGATTTTCAAGGATAACCTACGGCACCCGCTATATCTCCTCGGAAGCATCCTTCCGCCTCCCATTTGGCCTCCAGATGATCTGCTCCACGATTTTGGGCGTTGGGATCCACCTCTTCCCCTACTCCCCGCTGGCTCGCCATGGTTGGCCGCAAGGAAGACACACTCACCACCATCGCCAAACTGCGCCGTTTACCCACCACTGACGAACGTGTGCAAACAGAATGGCGGGGCATCATCGCCGAGACAGAATTCCAGCAATTGATCCTAGAGCGCATGCACCCGGGCAAGACCGGCCTGAAACTGGAGATCGCGACCTGGCTGGACCTGTTCAAGAAGAAGAACTGGCGCCGCACCGCCGTCGGCTGCGGTGTGGCCTTCTTCCAGCAATTCTCTGGCATCAACGGCTTCATCTACTACGCGCCAATCCTGTTCCGCTCGATCGGTCAGTCCGACGAATCATCCCTGGTTCTCTCGGGCATCTTGAACATCGTGCAACTGGTCGCGGTGCTCGCGTGCTTCTTCATCATCGACCACGTCGGCCGCCGGCCCTTGGCCATCTGGTGCGGCTTCGGCATGGCCGTGCCGTACATCATCATGGCCGCCCTGGTGGGACTGTATTCGGCCGACTGGGCGAGCCACGTCAGCGCAGGCTGGGCGACGACGGCAATGGCCTTCATCTACATCTTCACGTACGGCATCTCCTATTCCCCGTTGGGGTGGGCGTTACCCCCGAAGTCTTCAGCAACGCCTCGCGCGCAAAGGGTGTCGCGCTCTCGACCGCGACCGTGTGGTTGTGCAACTTCATCGTCGGCTTGATCGTTCCACCCATGATCGAACAGGCCGGCTTCGGTACGTACGTTTTCTTCGGAATCATGTGTATCCTGAGCGGCCTCTGGGCCTGGTGGCTAGTGCCCGAGACAAAGGGCAAGACGTTGGAGCAGATGGATAAGGTATTTGGCGATGACAGCGCTGCGCAGGAGAAGGAGATTATGCGCGAGGCGGCCATGCAGGCGCGCCGGGAAGCAGCTCAGGTTGAGAAGGTCTGATCGCACCAATCACTTTTGAGCGATGATTTGAGTTTGCATAGAGGAGCTTTTGGATGATGTTTGCCTTTGCGCGGAGTTTGGACACCTCTCTCTCTCTCTTGCTCTATTGTTCTATACCCTGAAATCAAGCCCTCGAGTCTGTTAGGAATTCCTCTTCCGCTACGTTGCTTTTCTTTGGACGTGTCGATTCTCCATGCAGACTCCACAGACTCCCAATGATTGTTGCAGCAAATAACGCCCACGCACTACCATAGACGTGCCTGATTACGCCCAACGCGGCTGCAGCACCGCGTACGTATCCACTCAGGTGAAAACCCTTCGCGATCGCCTTCCAAGCTGCTTGCGGAGCCGCACGGGGACATATCATGGCCAACCACCACTCGCACACCGGATCCTTCCCCGCGAGGATCGACAGGAGGCAGGGTACCACGCCATCTCTCCCAGAAAATCCTAGGAAATGTGCAAGGCCCGGCAAGAAAGATCCGCGCTCTTCCCTCGCCATGCCGCCCGAGCCGGTGAGCAGATGTCACAAAGGTCACATCTGGAAGACGTATCTGTACCGCTCTGAGCTTCTGACGCCTCAAGTGTTTGCGAGTCGGTATCGATATCTCCTTGCCATTTTCGGTCTCTGCTTGCGGCTTGGATTGGAGACGGCGGTCAGGTCCGGCGTGTACGGGCTGCGAGCATACGACTTGATCATCCGACAGTACCTTCGCCGATAGCACCATGGCTGTTCCTATACGAAGAGTTCGGGCAGCTGAAGCTGGAATACGGGCATGGTTGGCGCTGAATCTCGACTGAGAAACGGAGATGGATTAATGATGAGAAGGCGTTCCGTTCGCATTCATCTGGCGTGCCAGGCCTACCCTGGGGGACCAGCAAGGGTCGGAGGCATCACTATTGAGGAGAATTCGCATGCGTTGGGCAATGTTCTCTTCGGTGTTGATGCTTGCAGCATCTGGGATGCGGACTATAACGCTGTGCTCGAGTGTGAGCAGGGTTGGCAACAACTGAGTATTCAATCGGTAATATTCAGTGGAATTGCTGGATATCCAGCACCGAACACTCACTTATTCAGTTATTCAGTACTGGACATACTGGATGAAACCGGTTGAGTATTCAGTCACTGCCAACAACGCTGGACGTCAGCCGCGGATCCGCCGTTTGCTGCATTATTTCCAGCGTCTCGATCGATCGTGTACGGTCGTGGGCGTTGAACGGAACATTGTTTGAATTCTCCTGTTCAATGTGTTGTTTCCATTATGACACCTCGACCATTTCGCTGTGTCGGACTATACTCGTTGCTGCCTACATGCTTGCGCGCCGATCATCGTTCTCTAGGGAGAGACTTTGGTCAAGACAACCTCCCACCCACGGGCACTCTTGTCAGCATGAAGAGCTTGCAGGCGCATCTACAGGGTGGTGCATCAATGTCTCTGGAGCGGTGTTATCCTGAAGGCGAAACTTATCCTCGTCCTCTGAAATCTCTGCAGGAAGCAACTCAAAGAGGTCGGACTGAGGAAGACCAATCACATCGATTTTGCCGCATACCGCCACCCTTGGAACCAGAGAGGTCGACTTCTCTGGAGACAACTGTGCAGCCCTTGAAATGCTTAAAGCGTGCACTTCTCTCAGCGCTCTCACCCCGCCCGTGCTAGCGTGGCTTCCGGTAGATCTCGAGCTTTGTGGCTCCGGATAGCACGGCCTCCCCGATCCTCATGGCTGCTCCCGGCTCCGGAATGTCGCTCAGTCCGTCCCGGAACTGAGGTCGGTCGAGAGATCCAGAGAAGTCGACTCCGGGCCTCACAGGCTTTATAACCATGTACGCTACGGTAAGTTTGATCAAGATGATTCCAACTATTGGAAGGTCTCTAGGACGACGACTCGCTGGCTGGTTGCTTGAGCTGATGAAGAAGAGACCGGTTATCGTGCTAGGCGCGCAAGACGGAGTAAAATGGGTGTGCGAGGACGAAGGAGTGGATGATTCAGGCATGAGGGTAGATGGAAGGGAAGGGTGGATGGCTTATGGACATGACATCGGTCTGATAAGGAATTCGGGACATGAGGTGAGCGGCATTTGATACATTAAGGCCCTGCACGGCGCTCTTGTTGGCGTCTTTCCGCCTCTCTGAACTGATGGGGCGTGGTTGGATGGAAGAGAGATGGTATGGTGATCGAGTGTAATGGTCTACGTGCGTACAGGGGCTTAGGCTGGGGTTAACCAGTATTTCTGGGCATCACAAAGTACAGTCCTGCGGTGGCAGTCTTTGATGTGAGTACCGCGCCCGTTCATTCCGAGGGTTGCTTCAAGAGTTTGATCAAGTTACCTACCGTTGGGTTAGCTGATGGCAGTTCGTTCTGTACTTAGCGACATCCAGATGTCTGATCTTGTCACGTTTGGCTTCACCAGTCCTCCCGACGACATTGACACGAGCCGTCATTTTGACGGTCTGAAGCCTGAGAGGAGCCTAGAAGCGCACGTGATATCCCTGAGGGACTGGTTAGCAGGCAGCCGTGATCGCTGTCATGTTGCATGGCAGAAGGTGTTTTTGCAGATGCATGTGGACTGATCTCCTCCTTGTCACAAATGTGACAACCGTCACGCCAGAAAAGACAAGCGGTACGGTTGAGCTCGACCGTTCGATGAACGAGCGTGCCGTTTCGGCTGTAGGTTCCGAATGGAATGTCGTAGATCAGGAGATGATTTTCAATCAACAGTCCGTAAAGAGATGGCAGACACCGGTCGGGGATCAAGTTTGAGCAGTGGTGAAGGTTGCGTGGGAAAAGCGGCCACCTCGGCCTCTGAGTCGCTTGCCGTGCTCTGGTATAGTGTACTGGGGTCCTTTGGCGCGATTGTCTCCGGTAAGAATGTTTCGTAAAGCCTTTGGAGACCATCTCTTTGATGGGAGACACGGAAACGACATACCGTGTGCCCTCGAAAGCACCCATATCTGCTTCACACCTTCACTATGGTTCAAGCCTGCGATTGTTGGCTGATCTCGATGCAAATCGATTCCATCAGTCGAGCTGTGAATATTGTGACGTAGCTTGTCACATGGACAAACGCAACCTGGTATTCACAACTGACAAATCCAATGTAGCCAAAGCGAACAACCAAGGAAACACTAAATCCACTTACCGTCCTCCGAGAATTTCTACCCTTCCAGCTTGAAATCGCTCGATTTAGGAACCACCTACACTGACCTTCCGCTCCCTCCTTTAGACTCCTCAGCAGCGTCAAGATGGGTGGAACAGGCAGGCGCGCCGCGAAGAACGTGGAATCATACCCAGCCGAAGTGTACAGCTCTTCGGACAAGCAGTCGGTTGTTGGATGGCCCCTGTCGATGGCGCAGTCGAAGCAATTCGCGGGCAAGGAAAGATCCGCACTTCCGAACACCAGTCAGAAGAAAGGCACACTCCCGTCAAGATTCTCCTACCGTCAGTCGGCCCGAGCAGGCCGTCCAGGCTTGAGCTCCTACGATCGGTGCTGCTACTTCGACAAGCTTCCGCCTGAAATCCGTCTCATGATCTGGGACGAACTGTTCGCCTTCGAAAAGTCCAGTTTCCCTATGACGGGTCAATCTGCGAAGCGCCAGATTCAGATGTGCCATAACGCCTACACCAAGCGAACTCCAGGCCTCCTTCTCCTCTGGACGTGCCGAAGCTGTAGGACTTTGGTCCTGGATGACAGCTTCCATACCTGTCTCGACCCATCAGCGCGCTTCCCGGCGGGTACCTTCAACATCTTGGCTGTTTGCAAGGATTTCTACAATGAGATCAAAGAGCACTTTTGGAACAACATCAGCTTCGTCGTCCCTAACACTCGCGCTCTCATCAACCTTGCTGCTATACTCAGAAGTAAGGGCAATTGCCAAGACAGCTGGAAGAACCTCCAACATCTCGACCTCGAAGGTTGGGGCTACCGTGAGCGCGGTCAGCACAACTGGGACACCAACGCCGAAGCCATAGTCTTGCTGGCTGAATGCACCTCACTAAAGACATTGACGCTCCGCATTCCACTAGACCAGCTTCTCATCCGTGACGTATATCGCAGACATCATCGTCTTCGACACGGCACCGTCCGAGTTTTCAACATCGCGTTCATCCGGTGGATCAATCAGTATTATCCCAATGCGCTCCGGGGCTTGCTCCGTGTGGACTTCAAGCCGAGTATCTGGAGTCACTGGTCAGAAAACGTCAGAGCGCGCACTATAGATGAGAGCATACCCGCGGCCAAGTTTCTTCGAGATCTCTTCATGCGGCCGCGCAAGGAACACAGGGAGGATGAGATGCAGGTGGACGAGGGCAAGGTTGAGGAGAGGCGTGATTCCGCACAGGCGTCTGGCCTGAGTTACCGGAAGCCCTGAGTCGTTGTTTCTCGGAAAATGTCTGACGGAGGGGATGAGATAGAGGTAGCGCTGCTAGAAGCTCAATGATGGTTTCGTGAGAGGTGAGAGGGCAGAATTACTGGTGCGAAAGCAGCATTCGCGTTATACAGTTAGCAAACTCATTGGTTCGGCGGCAGACCTGATACTTTGCATGAAAATCCCACGGTCTAGGCCTCCACAGCAGCGCATAGTCAATGTTCTCAACATCCTGCTGAAGGATCAATGGGGCACTATCACAATGCTGATTGCGGCGTGCACGACGTTGGCGTACATCTCTATTGCATCCCGCTCGCTACTCTTGCGGCTTCTAAATTTTCGTTGCCAACTGGGGTACTCTCAGCGGGAGTTCACAAGATTGAATAGCTTCGCTTGATACAGCATCACCAGGCAGTGTTGTTGTTGAGTGAGCACTGCTAACACAGGATTGTCACTGATTCGCGCTATTACAGCCCCGGCAAGTGCTGATGGTCAATCGTAAGATCTCTGGTGCTTTACATGTAGAGAGGATGCAAACGACGCCGCATTATGGTTGCCTTGCAGCAGTAGTATGTCTGTGTTCTCCATTCCTCCTGAGGCATGGATGCGTCAGCGGTAACCAACCGGCCTCTGTATCTTTGCGACCGACAACGACGCAAGCGTCAGGTACTCTCTATAGTTTGCTGAACCAACCGATAGTTCATCATCAAAATGCGATAGTCCCTCAAGGTGGGCATCATTAGCACCCGATTTTTGCCAGCTGGATAGAACAACTACCGTCACGGATGATAGCCCTACTAGAAAAGCGCGCAGAGCAGACTCAGACCCAGTGCCCATACCTTCGTCCACCCCACCGCCGTACATGATTCTAAGCCAATGGCACTGCCCGTGAATGGCTCCACAGTCGAGCCTGCCGTCGTTGACGCGCTAGTATCCGCAGTACTCGGGCCATTTAATCCACTCATGATAGCACCTCCAATTCCCTCAGTAACCCTCGCCGTACCACTCCCTACTACTATATCCGAGCCATCAGGTGCCAGACTGATGATCTGCCCCGCAATCGTCACGCCGGCGCTCCCAGGATGCAGTGTTTGCCCCGCCACAACCACACCACCGGCGAGACCGGTAAGAGGAGTAACTGCGAAGGTTTGAGAGCCGATTGTCACCGAGGCTGTATACTGCAACGTGGCTGTGGAGGTAATGCCGCCGCTCGCGATGAAGAGTGACCCGCCGGACGCTAGGCTGAGGGTTTGGCCAGCGGCTGTGATGGCTGCACTACCGGGTAGGAGTGTTTGACCAGCAACTATGATACCGAATGCGTCGACTGCAGACTCGAGTGGCGAAATCGGTACTGTCTGGCCGTCGACTGTGATGGAAGTCGCAGCGGCGATAACGGCGGTCGATGTTGTTGATCCGCTCGCAACAACTAGAAACCCGCCAGGCGCTAGACTGAGAGTTCGTTGGCCTGCTGTTATGGCGGACCCACCTGCCGAGATGATCTGACTGCCGACAACAACGGCGTCCTGTGTTGTCGTTGCGGGAGAGTACGATACAACCTGCGTGCCCAGTGTGATGAGGCCAGCAGTCGGCATCGCTGCTGCCGCACTGATCGAGCCTGGAAAAGCGTTTGGTGTACCATTGACCAGGATCGCAGTAGGGGAAGGGGGCAGAGAGTAAGTAGTGTCTGAGACGATCACGGCTGTTCCACCGGCTATGATGGTCTGGCCGCCCACCACTGCCTCTGACGGAGCAATGGAGACGGGCGTAAGGGTCGCATCCCCGGCTGTAAAGGCTGCGGTCCCATCTAATGCAGAGGATGGTATTGGAGTGGCGAAGCTGTTGATGATTAGTGCTGTTGCAGAAGGCGCCAATGAGAATACCG
The DNA here is from genome assembly GCA_030247885.1 of Taxawa tesnikishii (nom. ined.). Classification (NCBI taxonomy): domain Eukaryota; kingdom Fungi; phylum Ascomycota; class Dothideomycetes; order Dothideales; species Taxawa tesnikishii (nom. ined.). The sequence continues at coordinate 61,592 of JAPDRO010000007.1, forward strand.
ATCCCGAAACAGTGATGGGAGGGCCAGCAGGTGTCAGAGTCTGATCTCCAATCGCGATGCCTATGCCCGGTACTGGTGTGACAGCGACTGCAACCGCATCTCCCGACGGAGTCGTAGCTGTACTCTGTACGACTGTTGGTGGAGGACGTGCTGAGCTCAGCCCACCAGCGGACGGCGCCGTCGGCTCCACGTTTCCGGGAGATGGCGTCGAGCTCTCCTGTTGCGCCAATCTTGACAAGCCTGCCAAGATAGCTCCGAGTCCCGAGCCCTCAGTTGTGCTCGGAGGCTGATCCGATGCGTTTCCGGGCTCATCTAGCGTACCAATCGCGCCACGGTCTTGGGATGCTGCTGGGACTGCAGCACTAAAACTCGACTGAGGTGCCTGTAGTATTGGGGTGGAAGGTCGGGTAGGCGACCCAGCATTGTCACCACCCTGTGCGGTCTCAGACGCAGTCGTAGATGCAGGTTGCTTCGCATCAGGACCTGTCTGTGGCAGTGCGAGGCTCATCTTGGAAGCTTGCATGGATGCTCCAGATGCCTCGCTGAAACTCGCCTCCGTTGTTTCAACGTGGGCACTGACTGGGACTGGTGTGGGCACTGTAACGCCAGAGACTGAGGTAGGAGATACCGCAGCCGATGGAGATGCGAGGCTGCTTTCTTGTATCTCCGTATGTGCAAAACCCAGCGTCGGGTTTGCAGTGGCATCGTCAGGCTCGTCCACGTAAGATTTAATGGTCGCGGTAACATAGTCCGCAGGCGCTTGCCATACTGCTGGCAACACGCATCGCGGCTGACATTGTTGGAATGGCAATTCATTCGGGAATTTGTCCACGATCCAGTCAAGGTCCATACATTCACCCCGCCAGTCCAAGCCATATCTACGTCCGGTAGAGTCGTTTGAGACAGGGGTCGGAATTGGGGTATATGGCGGATGGGATGGAAACTGAGACAGTGTCCAAGTACCCGAGGACGTTTCCTGGACGGGCGTGCAAGTGGTAGCGTTCAAGCTTCCCGACCACTTATATGCGCTTGCATAACTAGATGCGACCTCAGGAAAGGTGCTGCAAGTCATAAGCTCAAACTTCCACATTCGCTGACTTGTCGCTCACTTACAGTGTTGAGTATCGGGTCGTATTATCCCCGTAGCCGATGGGGAAACTTTGGATAACCGTACCCTGAGAGTTGACAGGGAGGACGTTCGAGGGCAGTTCTTGCTTCTCTGTCACGGTTTTGGTAGTGTTGGTACGATTGTTAATGATGACATGCTCGACAAAGGCTGTCACCGTAGATATCGGGCCGGTGTAGTAGCTCCATGAGTAGTAGTGCACTTCCGGTACAAAAACCTGGCATGCCGGAGCGCTTGAACCGCATACTGGTGCAGCGCCTACGGAAGAAGCCGCCGAGGAGTGTGTCGATATGGGGACTGCGCTAGTTGTCTGAGCCATAGCAAATAGAGAGGAGTTCGTGTATCGGCCTTGCCCGCGTATCAGCTTGATGCTTCGCACTGTGTGGATTTTTCCAGGATTACCATAATTCTGACAGAGCGCCCGAGGGATGGAAGCGCAAAGAAAGAACGTCACAGTTTTCATGCTGGAGCACGCAGGCTGAGAAATGTGTTTGAATGGAAGAGTGTGTATAGAGAGACAAGAACCATGTCAAAAGCGCGGTGAATAGATAGGTAAGATACCGCAGTTCATCGAGCGAGCAACTCTTGAAGGGTCGGCGGTGGCTTAGCGCAAAGGGCCTGTCACTCCACTCCTTGTTTCGCATACTTTACCCAGCCAGACGAGGCATATACGTGTGTTGTGCCGATTATAGTGTCATGGCGTTGTGGGGTGATGTCCATCTGCACATGCCATTGGTACAGCCTCGTGTGCCCAGGTCTGGGCTTCCTTGGCAGCGCACGATTCCCTGCAAATGTGCTACAGCTCCAGACAGTGTGTCACCAATGGGCGTTTAGCTCCATCCGAAATTAGGTACACTGTACCGACTCAAGAAGGATTGGACTGTAGACGGGTTGGTAAAGGTTTCTAGTTGGGTTCCATCTTGATAGGGCACTGAACTTCACTTCATCCCACTGCTCCTATTACTGCGGAGAAAACTCCCTCCAACCCTCCACTCAAGTGCAGACCTCCAGTTCTGTGCTGCTAGTGTTCCGCATGTTGTCAGTCATGTTGATCAAAGACACAGTCTTCGACGAGATATGGCTCACCACGAGCGTCGCCGTGAGCTCTTTCTTACGTTGGACCTCAGCGCGACAGTAGGGGTTCAAAGTGGCTTTGGTCATCCATCAGCAAACGCGTAACATGGACAACAATTGAGGTTCCATACCTTGTAGCGGAACACGAGGGCGGTGGCAGGACCAAGGCAGGCGCCGAAGAAGCCCATGAAGCTAGTACGCTCCCAATCGTGCTTCTTCCAGGTGATCTTCTCGTCGAAGTGTTGACAGACAACATCGCCACCGGAGTACAGGAGAGCGGTACCGATGCTACAGGCTGTCATGCGCTTGTACTGATGATCAAAGGTACGGACGTGCCACATGATCGTAGAACGCATGGTGTTTTGAGGCTGTGTGAATTAATTTCGAGTGGGATTGTACTGAACTGCGAGAAGTGATATGATTGTTGCGCAGGAGAGGATGGTTGGTGATATGAGAGAAAGAATTGTATGCCCTTCCAACACGAAGGCCGCACTTCTCCATCGAGCAGAGTCACATGTTCGCCTACGAGACTGTTGGCCAGCAATACGCGCATGGACCCAGTAGTGAATGATGGAGGTAATGGGCCAATGAGATCGCGGCGTGCCATTCAACCTGACGGGTCCGTCTGACTACCGAGCCTTAAGGGATTCTGAGATGTGTGTCTCTTGTCCCTCTCTTTCTCCTTCAACACCTGAACTGAATCAAGACTCAAATCAAACCATGGCAAAGTCACGCCGAGCTCGACTCGGTGCTCGCAGACGCCGCCCGCAGAGAGAAGCGTACCGCAAGCGAAAGCGACCTTAGAAGGATGCCCAGACTGACTGGTAACTCCAGCAATTTGAAGTATTGCTACAGGCTGATATCACTAAAGGAAGGACCTGCCAACATGAATTCGCCATAACGTCTACGCTTGCCTTCTCGAAACACCGTCCCCTCTTAGACTCTTTGACCATCAGTACAAATCCTCGGCTTCCAAACTCAAGCGATACCTCGGATCGAACCACGACCCAGCTTATGCGATGCTATTCGTCAATGTAGAGTTCGGCAATGGGTTCGTCGAAGCCGTCCTTCGTGCCAACCGCAAGACCTGGCTGGCTGATGCTCTTGGACATACCATCCGAAGCACGAACAAACAATGGCGTACGTTCGAAAACGTTGTTTCTGAACTGTCAGAATCTGACCCGAGTACCATTACTGCTGTTGAGGTTCATGTCGCGCTATGATGAAGGAAGGGTAGCGGGTGGTCTCGTGTCTAACAGCCCATGCGGTTCTGCGCTATTCCGATGCGAACTTCGAGCTGATCTAGTTCTGTTGATTTCAAGTTTGCAAGCGCGGCTCGTGGAGCGGGCAGCGGTACTTCGTAACGGCAAATACAAACACCATCGATACCTCGCAACCGTACTGCGACAGCCTAGAAATGTGATTATGTTGTCTTAGTATGATGTCTTATTCGATGGCTGATGAGCTAGTCGGAACACTGCAATGTGATACCTACTGCATCCCAGTGTGTAATGCAACAGGTTGCGGACAGCATGCCATGGAAAGGATGGGTAGTGTGCCACCTCCATGCTCGGAACGAGGATCTGCTCCTGATGTTGGTCAAGGTACTACACTACCAAACTTCTCACCCCGGTTACCAGATCCGCGGACCGCTGCCCGCCGTGCTACAACTGGATGCGGTCACAGGTCTTTGCAGAGTTTGCTGTGACTTGGTTTGCAACTAATCATACCTAATGGTAGTGATCTACTTCCATGGCCTTCCACACCAGCCTATTTGCACTATTTGCTCTGGCAGAACCCCTCACCGCCTGGTCCAAGCTCGCGGAGCTCGACTACTTGTACGCGCTTGAACCCCCGACAAACCCTCTTCTTTTCTTCTCATCCAAGTGCGCGGGTTATACGCGTGGCAGTGAAGATTCATCTGAGCCCGCGTTTTTGCTGATTGAAAACTTTCGATCGACCGCTCCTGTTGGTCCTCGGATCGGCAGGGAATTTTTGGAACATACCACTCTGTCTTTTCATTGATGCTTTGGCTGCGTTGCGGCTGAAGGTTGAAGAAGAGACTCTGATACGATCCTTGATAAATGAGTGTGTCTTGCAGACTAATGCTCGGTTTACTGAGGTAGTGTTGCTCCTATGTTGTTCTGGAGGTATTCAGAAACGAGCTGCGATGCCTCTTTTGCTCTTCTTACATGACTGTGCTGTTCTTATCCTAGTCCGTGGGGAATGAGGGCTCGTGTCAAGCCATGTACCTTCTAGACTACTGTTAAAGCGGATCTCTTGTGCAAGAACGAGTTGCGCCATTAGGTGACGTACCGATCAGCGGAGATGATGGAGCGTGTTTGTGATCGAGCAGTATGGTGGCTTCTGATTCAACTAGACACGGGGTGCATTCACAGTGTGCATACACGCTATGAAGTGCGAACAGACGATATAAACCACAAGGTAGAGACTGCGCACCAGCTAATTAGATACTGGATAGACTGGAGAAAGAGCAAAGAACCATCGTCCTCAGTGATGACTCTTGAAGCTAGCACGCCCTTGAAAATACTCTATCATGATTCCATGAACAAAGGCTTTGCCATGCAGAGTCTCACACTTTGGTGATATCTATCAACGCTTGCAGAACATTAGCGTCGACGGTGTTCGGCACCATCTGAATGCAGACATCTTTGGAAAAGCTCGTGAACACAGCCTTCTCAGTATGCATCTCAAGGATCCCATGCTACATCGCCTCTCAGCGCTCTTCGATTGTCTTTCCACATCGGGGTAGGAGGTACCTCCAACCACAATTCTATGGGCTCTACGGTTTGTCATGCGCTTTCTTTCGTTCTCATGCTTTCGGCATGGAGGCGATCATCTCGTACTTCTTCGCGAGCATCAACAACCCCGCAGCCACATCGTTCGTCACTCACTACATGCTATCCTTCCCACACACAACCCAAAGTATTGGAAGTGAGATCCGATCATTGAGCGAGAATGGGCAGGGTAAAGAGCGGATAGCTGAGCGGAAGACAGGCAAGGAGGGGTTCAAGGGGAGGAGCAAGGAGACGAGGGGAACGATAATGTTTAAACCAACACCGAGCGGATCGCGGTTTAGAGGTAAAGCTGTTGCTGACCGTTCGGATACAATGACTTGGTAAATCCTGCACCATACCACTCAATGGCGATGATACACTGCTTTTTGCTGCAAAACTTTCAGGTTCCTCCGTTTGCTCTTTCCTTCGCCAGCCGCTGCTCCATTATCCCTGCTTTCCATCGTGCTGCTCTGATGATAGATGCCCAAAAGCGATGGAGCTCTTGTGCTGGCAATTCATCAGTTGGTGCTGTGTCTATACATGTCTCGCTCGGTAGACTTGCGTTCGTAGTCCATTGGTTCCCCTCTCCCACAATTATTCTAACCTGATTTTCCAGTGGCGTCATCTTAACAGTTTTCTTAGTACGGTATGAGTGAGGTGACAGATTCGATGCTCTGCGTCCAAGATTCTGGCGAGGGGACTGTTTCATGCATGTTGGTCGTCGAGCACATTGTGGTGTTAATGGAAGAGTCGATGCTTGCATGCCGCTATCTGTGGTGCACAGCTGAACATTTCATGTGGTTGCCAGACGACCTTTACCACTGTGTTTGATCCGGATAACGTATGCTTATCAAATGTCAAAAGGACGTAGCGCACAGAGTCGCCGAGAGAATGCTTGATTTAACATGTGACTACCACTTGCCCTCAGAGAGCGCTCCGTTGTGCTGATGATACTCCTTCCTTCCAACGATCTTTGTCTAACCCTGCCAAAAGCCCTAGATCTTCAGCTCCAGAGATTCTCTCGTGTCTGCCAGTTCTCAATCCAGCGTACAACCAAAGAAGGAAGTTTGCTTGTGCTTCTAGTGTCGACTCATTCTCTTTGTGCCACTGCCCCCAGAACATCTGCCACCTGGCCCTCAGGCCAAGCCAGTAAGAGATAGCAGTGCTTCATCCGTCGATGACGAATGTCATGTGCGAGAAGTCATTCTTGAACAGTGACCGCTGCCCTGACTGCCTGTGCGATCTCAGAATCATCGGCGAAGAAATTGCCCTCTGCGGACTCGATCTTCTGCAGGCCACGTAGACGCATGATAGGCATCTCGCTTGGCATCATATGTTGGAGGTCCGCCCAAGGTCGCCAGCGGTGATGGGTCCAAGAGGTCTGTTCCGCCATTCGAGCAAAGAAAGGAACATTGGGCGAAGGAACTGAGAACCTCATGTCATCTACCTGGGGATCTCCGAAGCGCTGGGACTTTCCCCATCGAAATTTGATATCTTGATCCTTGAAGATGCAAAGGCGCAGGAGCCGGAGGTTGGGGCAGAGCATGAGGAGGTCAGCGAGAGCGTCGCCGTTGAATGGAAACCTCTCTCCTTTGGAGAAAAGGCAGTCGCGAACGCTTAACTTGAAGGATACTTGGTTGATCTTGTCCCAGACTCCGAGCCTCTCCAGGGTTTCGAGCTGAAACACCACACCATCATCAACGGCGGGGATGTACTCAAAGTGAAAAGTTGTCTTGACCCAGAAGACTGGAGTCGCCTCTTGGTAGATTGAGCGTGAAGTGCAGAGGACGCTGCCTGATCCAGAGCGCTCAATAAGGACGGCAGTATCGTCGAAGGTGTCGGTAGCGATTGATTTGTCGCCCAGCTTGATGGTGACGATGCTGTCTCTAAACAGGTAGTGGTAAATCTGTAGGCGCAGCTCAAGGGGCAGGTCAAGAAAAGTGCAGATGTTGTCTGACATGGTGACTAGTAGGTGATGTTAACAATGGATGATCATTCAGCAGGCGATATCTGTGCTCTTACAGTTGCTGGCTTTGGATTGGTGGGTCGGCCGCTAGCAGAAGGCAAGATGTGACTTCTCACGATTACTGGTGCAAGGTTTTCGTATGTATTCGACCGCTCGCCGTGTGTTCGGAATGTTGGAGGTGGGTTGCACTAACCTTGTTATCAACCGAAGCGGAGCGCGAACATGACTGCGAGGGAGAAATGGTAGGCAAAAACAAGCTGCGCGGATTCTTCGTAGATCACATGAACTGAGGCGGTCCGGTTCACCTGAACGGGTGTTGCGGCAGGGTATCACCGGAAAGCGCCGTCGTGGTCCCGAACCGGAGTAGTAAAGCTCCCTATCTTTCTAAAATGGTACATCTGGATCATGTCATCTGTCCGTCCCGAGCTTGGCTGCGAGATGAGACTTCTGCCTCATAACAAGCTTCATCGAGGACTAGACCTTGGCAGTCTGTTGAACTGTCTTTTGCAACAACCTAATTCATCGACATATTGTGACCCCTTGTGCCGCCCATAATCCTGCGGGTATAGATTCCTAACAGCATGATAACTGTAGTACTCATTTGTCTCTACTTTGTAGCATACTACTTAATATCTCAGCGCTGATGAAGATGTTTGAATCCAACACTCGCACACACACATGATCCATGCCTTTTTCGAGGCTGTATAATTACGCCGGGTGTTTGTCTACCAACTTACCTAAGCTTCTGACCATTGGAAGCAAATCATGGTACATAGATGCACTGACCATCTTGGAACGCTGCTCAGTCAGAAACATGAGCGTTCTGGAAGCGCGGGCCAGTAAGCTCTTTGGAGCAGTAGAAGGTAGTGTAGTATAGGTGACAAACGTTGGTGCGTCTGCATTGCTATAATGCATTTACCCAGTCTCGAGAGCAAGCACTCGTCCAGCTTCCTGTGAAAACCCGTGTAACCTATGGCGCTCGCATGCTTCTCCAGCTCACATCGTCCCTGCATCCAGTCTTTCCCATTCTTCTTTCCAGCAAAATGCTACACAGGCGATACTACTCGCCTAACCCTCTTCTCTCCTCAATGCTCCTCTTTAGAGCTGTGGGTCATGAGTCCTGATGGACTTGTTCTTTCCAGCCTCCATATCCGGGACACCAAGGCGGCTGTATCGGAAGAGCATGTCTATTGTACTCCCGGCTTTTTTGTTGTGTTTTTGCAAGTCCATGACGAGCTCGCCATTTTCCTTTTCGGGGTAATCTCGTGCAACGCCTCAATCACCTTAACGTAAGAGGCCGGTTTTGTGGTATTCATGCTGTGGGGCGAACTGATAGAGGAATTTGCTTTGCAGCTGAGATTGGATGAAGTGTTACTTCAAAGCAAATTCGTTGTGGTGTTGACCCTGCTGTTGTGATCCTGCAAGCCCTTCATGAGCTTGTGCTTTCCCTCTTCCTCATCGGTCTCATGCTTCAGCGTGATGGCTACTTTAGTAGTAGTGGGGAAAACGGTGTCCTTCTGCGTACCGAGGCAGGGTTGTGGCCCGCAGGTTGTTCGGTTTCGGGCCAGAGGTGCGTACGAATGGACGAAACCAACCGAAAGGAAGAAGTTGAAAACAGTGGTAGTCTTGTGCTCAGTGTCTGACCTCAGTAGGAACATGGTACGGACAGACGTGAAACGCGTTAGTGTGGTTGTAGGAAGCTGTTGCATGTGAAAGCGAGCTTCGACGATCAACACAGTCTTGCTCCTGTCCAAACATATTTTTCTACACGAAGTTGTCTTTCTCTCTATTCTTGTACCTGTCGTCCTTTCACCACATGGGCAAAATGGCTCATCGCGTACGGAGCATGAATCTAAACAGCTACCTGCTACCCGAGGCCCAACAAATCGAAAAGCGAAGGGCAAACGATAGAGCACAGGAAGATGAAGGTCGGACATGCAACGTGAGAGGAAACAAGAAACACCCGACCGACTTGGGAGCAGCTATCACCTACCAACCGCGGCCCAATCGTCTCTGAGACCTCAACCGCAACCAAAACGAAACATGAGCAATATTGCAGGCTTAGAGCACATAGTACAAACAGCGATCGGAACCTCGCTACCGGATGAGGCGCGATGAACAAGGGTCAAGATCCGTCAAAGGTTGCGGAAATGAGTATGAATGCAGGGAATGGTATCGAGGTAGGCTTAGCCCGTGCAGGAAAGATGTATACTCGAAGGGCGTACAGGTTATGAGATGAATCTCATTCTGTCTAGCGATCTGTCAATAGTTCGGCTGGCCAGCACGGTCCGAAGCACGTCACTGCTCAAGCTAGTCTACCCAAATGTCGATGCGTAAGTATGCAGCGTGACATCCTGTGCCTTCATCTCAGCTTTGACTGCCCCTTTGAACCGCTTGCGAGATCTTGTGCTCGACTATCCCGGTTTTTCAGCCATCATACTGCTAGCCAGCTTACTTCTCCCACTGTACAGCCACACCTAACTCTTCCGACGAAGACGCAGACCTTTCAATGCACCTCTTTCCAACAACTTTTCAAGTGCTTCGAAACTATGCTGTTATAGAAAAAGCCCAAAGGTTGAACATACTCTTCTAATCGCAGAACACTGTTTTTCCCTTTCGCTTCCCCTTGGCTGAGTAAACTCGGTCAAGCTGTTAACTTTGGGTTAAGCAATGCTGGCTTCGCTCGTGGGCAGCACTAGCAATGTGCTTTGGTCATTATCCGAGATATCCGTTGACTTCCTCATCCTGCATTTGGCTGTCTGTGGAAGGGACAGAAAAGGAAAGGCGTGACTTGGAAGTCTCGTGTGGGCGATCGATGTGGATATTACTATCCGTGTGATGTGACATTGATGCTTGATGAAGCCGGCGAGAGTCAGAATCATAAAGATCCCGTAGGAACGTCTGTACGGATAGATATGTAGGCTTAATGTAACGACCTGTTCATGCATTGTGGGTATGAAGTGATGAACACGGTCGGCACAGCCTGCGGACACACTGCCGCTCTACTGCCTCGGAAAAATACAGAGCGGTTACACTTGGCAGATTCGTTCATCTGGGATGGAGCAACTCGCCGCTCGCTAACATCGAAGGATGGCGAGCGCGCTAGGGAGGACCCATGTGCTGTTCCGACATCCGTGATCAAACTACACGGAGGGTAAAAGAAGAAAACCGAGAAGCAAGCTCGAAAACGAATTTGGCTTCAATGCGAGGCTTGGCGCAATGCCGGAGGGCCGGGTTCGGGGTCCTTGCAAGCTTGGAAAACACTCCAACACGACAGGTGCCGATCCCAAATCCAGAGCATCTCTTTTGCCGAACAGCATCCACAACTCGCTTGTCGCCAACTATACGAGGGTGAAATGATACCTCTCAAGCGAGGAGGGGCTCTTCCTTCGGGCGTGCTTCACTATACGATAGAACAACGTACCTACCATCCGGAAATCACACTCAACACACTCAAGGTGGACGGCGATATCATCTGTCTATGGGAGCAAATCTATGTCGGAAACCTGTCTGTGGGCACACATGGTAGAACCTGGACTGGGTGATGCGATCGTGGCTACCATATTTTCGACTCATACAACCTCCGTTGCTGTACTCTCCATACCACGCTCTACCTACGCATTCCCATCGCTCCATCGTCAATATTCATCCGGTTAAAGCTTCCTTTTGCAGTTCGATGAGCACTCCGTTATTCCAGAATCGGATGGTATCGCTTCTCGGCGTCAGTCCCATGCCAATCTTTTCTTTCCAACTTCCCTTCTTTCCAACGCTCAACACATTCAACCACCGAGGACTGTGGTCCAGAAAGCGCCCCATCTCCACGAGTACTCTCAATCGTTTCTCAAACACAACTTTGCATAGGCAGTATATCGCGCCAGAAGCGGTATCATCTACGCACAGTGTTCCTGCGCGACCTTGGTGCTAGTGGTACCGTAGCCTCGACCGCCGATTCCAGAGGTGTACTGCTCACCCTGCTTCTACATGCAGGAATGTAGCTTTACATGTTGTGTCTCTACGTTCACTTCACGCTGTCATGTTCGGTTAGCCGTGTTCCAGGTAAGATTGAACTATCGAGATGTTCACAGCTCTACTTAAGTAGCTCTCCGTACCGCTGTCAAGATGCAAGATGCTTTTGGCAGACCTCCATTTGCGAGCTGGCGATGTGCTCAAAGAATCATTGATCCGGCCTCTTCGGAAAAGGACGTCGGACTACGTTTCCATGGGAGAACCGCCTTGGGACTATCACAATGCAGAACGATTAGGAGTGGACTCGCATTTAGCACATTGTTTGGATATAGAGGGTATAATGCTTGTCTTGCAGACTCAGGGGCGAACATTCTGCCCGGCGAAAGGCAGCAGTGTTGTGCTGTGAGCGAGCCCCGTGTGAGAGTGTTGCATCGTTACAAGCACTCGAGCGGCTCTCACGATGAGATGCTCAGACCGCTGTATTGTGACTTCAGTTCTTGCCCGATCACGGATGGCCAAGACCAGCGGGGAGGTACCGTGTATCCCATGACAAGACCCTTATGTGATGCACTGGTATAGCGATGCAGGCCCATGTCATCGTGAAAAGCATGGAGTTAGCAGGATTGAGTGAGGCTGTATGTATCGCTGCCCGCAGGTTCTGAAGGACCTGTAGTTGAAGTAAGACTGCTTCCATATCATCCTGTATACCAAGTAGAAGCGGCTCAGTTTGATTTGTGATACGACCAGAGACTCTATAAGCTGTATTATGAGAACGTCATGTACGTACACGAGAGAGTGTCCCGATCATGGATTGGTCTGGGAACGCATGCGATTCAGCTGCTGCTCCACCTTCCTCCAGCCTTCCTCCCTCAATTCGTGAACTGTGGTAGCCGCATATGATGTACGGCGAAGCATGTCCTGCCTGCGCTGACCAAGGCGCCCAATATAGTCCTCTTCGGACTCGAGCAACTCGCAGACATCCTCTGTGAGTCCCTTCTTGTGGCAGATTTTCAGCCATTCCATCATATTTTTCCAGTTCGTCGAGCCGAACATACTGAGTCTCGTCCGGACTTGAACGTTACGGCGCGACAAAGCGCCCGGCAGGTCCATCTGAAGCCAACGCAAGAGATCATCGCCTTTGTGGTTGCGCATCTGTATGTTGAAAGTGTTGCGCGTGTAGAAGATGGCCGCAGCCTCGTTGCGTATCTGACGGCAGGTTTGTAGGATGCTTGGGACGCGGAAGTTGTGCCACTTAGAAACTTTCAACGCGTGATCGGCAAGGAGGACGTATCTATAGATCCTCTTCCGCAGCCCAGGGGTAGGCTAAGCAGTCCCTCCTGGGTGGCTTTGGTACGCTTCTGTCACCATAATTGTTAGCCTGGATTCATGTTGACCATTTGCGGCAGGTTGCATACCTTCTCATCTTGCTTAACCATATGTTTGGGCTTATCGGCAAGAGATCGCATGTGAGTGGTAGCAACAGATGTCTCGTCTGCGGATGCAGAGAGATCGATGTCGTAATCTTCTCTGCTCCTGCGTCTGATCTCTTTCGGCGGTTCGGATTGGTGGAGCATCTCCATGTTTTCATCAGTCGTCTCTCCAACACCGTCAACTGATTCCTCTATTTCATCGTCTGGTTCCTCCTCCCACTCGATCAGATGAGAAGGCTTGCGAAAGGAGACCATGATGGGCTGATCGCGGCTACTGGACATCAGAGTAGTGGGGAGAAGAATTCGGAGGAATGGAGAACGACAAGACAGGAGAGGTTGAGGTAAGTGGAAAGACTTACAGAGAATCTGAGGCAGGAAAACATTTGCAAGGCGAGCAGAGCGGGGCTTATAGAGTTGATGCAAAAACGCTTGGACCAGGCGGTGAGCAGCAAAACACAGAGACCTCAACACTAAGCGAGGAGGAAAACACAAGCAGGAGAAGGCGGGTCATACATAAAGATGACGGCAGTATGGTAATGTGAGAAGCCTTTTGATGCCAAGTAGCATGGTCCACGTACTCTAGTGTAGATTGATCTCGCACCATTGAAGGCCTTTCAATCCTTCCAATCTGGGTCCGCCTCTTCCTCCTGTGGGACAGCTCTGGTCAGTCTCTTTCAGAGTTCACCTCTGTCGTCGAGGTCTCCATCTAGCAAAACTCTTCGCATCTTTCCTTTCCTCCTGTCAGCTCAACCAAGCTGGCCGTCCAGTCCTTGACGCTATATCTACTTGTAAAGCCTAGCACAACCCCTTCCAAGGATCCTCGGGCCTACCTGTTGTTTGAGCTACTACCCGTCCAAGGGAAAGGAAGAGCGCAAACGACGACATCCTCTTCGGAGACTGTTGCACAGCTTCGACTTTTCTGGACCACAAGCCATCATGTTTGCTTCCTTGAGCAGAACTCTCGAAACCACTCCGGAACATAACCCAGTTCGGCGCACACCATTTCCACCTGCTTTTCAGTCAGAGGCTTATCCAGCGAAAGACGTTGCGACACGAATACTTTTAGCATTGGGTTGCCCTTGTATTTCGCCGCTAAGAGCACACCGCTGAGCACCAATTGAGGCTACCGCAAGTCTCAACGATAGGAGAGACACTGCTCCATCCTTAACCTTCCAACACAGCTCATCTCTATCGCGTCCGCTTAGGGTACCCCAGCTCGAGCAACAGTCGCGAACAACTCGGACATCCGTAATGTGGCGGGAAGTGCTACGTCGGGGGGATCATCGGCCCCACATTTCGAGAAGAAGGTTGTTGCACAGGAGACCCTCGCATTACGGCTGTAGAACCACTAGTTCCAACTTACCATCAGAAACGTTGGTCTGCACCCCCACATCAACATGTATTGGGACGGTATTCTGACATACGACGATGCAGTTGTCTAGATCAGTGAATACGATCAGGGATGCTTGCCGCACTTTCGCTGCGACGACAATGCTCAGCCCCACGAGAAGATGCTCGACTGCGCTTCTACGTTATTGACTCGATGGAAGAGAGGGAGATGATTTTTCAGAGGAATACTTGAGGTATTGAGGATGATCTTGTAGCCGGCAGAGGAACAGGAACTTAACCGCTTGTCGGTTGGCGTGCCCTGAAGCGTAATGACTGGAGCTACAAGCCCAATTCACTATCTCAAGCTTTGCGTCTCATCTTCCTACATGCTATTGCAAGGCGACAACTTTGCTTAGAAGATCTATCTCAGCAAAGAGAACTGCTTTTACCCATGCGTCGACTGTCCGTGATGTCTGCCAATCCACTAGCAATTCTCTCGATCTGTCCTCTAGGCCTTGGGTTCCCCGCCGTAAATAGTATGCAATAGGGCCAAAAGACAAAAGGGGCACATACTTCAGCACAATAACAATCCTTCATCCGGCATCCAACGTCAGCGAGACGTACGGACGCTCGGGTTATCCTCAACATTGCTTCTGAACGCCTATATCAGCAATTGTGATGGGCACATGGCGATGCGAAAGAGCATGGAGAAGTCGCTATGCTTGTGTCAAAGGAGGTTTTTCCTCCTCCGAGGTTCATGCTCGCTCGCTCGTTCCTATGTGTCATGAACCTCAACGTGGTCTATCCAGATCTCAGATATAGGCTGAGACCCAATGACAACAACAGCCGTTTGACCAAGCAATGGCTCGATGAGTGGAACTCACCACAACAGAGCCGAAAACACCGCATAGCCTCCTCACTCAATGCACGGACGATATGGTTGGAGATAACACCTTGTATTGAGATAGAGAAGAACGATGGTCCATGTATCAAATATGGGTAAGCAACGAGCCCGCCGCAGATCCTCCGTCGATGCCTTCTCCTCACAGGCTTTCAACCTCTTCGCCGTCTTGTCCATTTTGCTTGCAGTCTCGCCTATTAACTCGACTTCAGATACACGGTTTCGCAGCACCCCAGAACATGCCCAAATTGCCTTGTTACGATCATCATACTGGCTCCAGATCAGGTGGTGTTGTACCAATATGTCCGACTGTCCCCAGAATCTTGGAACCATCTCTTCACATCCCAGAGCTAGAATCCCGTTTATGAATTGATGATATTCAGAAAGTGGAGTGAGGACGGCCGCACCGCCTTAGGAATGTTGGCCATTCAAACGCGCAGGGGCAGGGGCTCCCCTGGTTGACGTTGAGCGGGAGAAGAAACTAACTGCCCTAGTAGCATACTTGGATAATCTCGAGGTGGATCTGGCGGTAGATTGCCATAACAGAGTAATGTGAGTGGTTGTGCTAGGCGGCGTCGCTGCTCTTTGCAAAACACGGACTCGTAAATGGTGCTACGTATTTCGATTGGCTGCTTGGAGAAGTCGTGAGTGGTATGACCCAGATCTACAGTGAGGAAAAGCTTACTTGCGCGGTGGAGGCGGTCTCTGGTGCACCGACTCCTCATGGGGGTCTGATAACCTTGAATCTAGCCGTATCAATGGTTTAATCTTGTCCTTAAGGAGGGTACAATGGTGTTGGTAGGGATTATCCGAGCTTGGCAAGAGTTCGCCTTGGTACCGACCGCCCGGGTCGTGTTTTTGAGACACTTCGCGTTCACGGTTCAATGAAACCATAAGGTGAGACATCTATTTATGTGTTTTCTTATCAGCAAGAAACTACCGTTCACTTTCATGACCCATTGCCGTTCACCACGACGCAACAAAAGCAACATGAACGCATCAACAAACACGTCTCGCTCTTCCTTCGAACGCAACTGCATCCAGCCCGCTCGCGCGTCGGACACGCGACACTCTCCAGCGCCAGGTCCGGAGACGACTGCAACGATGGCTCCTCGTACTTCCATGACCCGGCGAGGCGCTGCTAAAGAGGCTGAGCGGCGTAGCATGAGGCGTCGAAATAGCACATTCAAGATCGCAACGAAGTTCAGCGGCGGTAAAGGTGAGATGATCACGGACAAGCTCGGCGAGGCTCTGCTCTTTCGTACGTCTAAACTTGCAATCAAGACAATACGGGAACCCGATAGCGATACGACGCTGAGCCGAGAGAAGACCGACGCAGAGAATGCTACCCAAGAATCCAGCGCAAGCGTCAACTCGAAGCAAAGATCTTTGGCGACGGGTCCGTTTTCACGACTCCCCGCCGCAGCCTTCGTCTCGTGGGAAAGCACTTCACTTACACAGCCTCCAAGGCGATGCGCTCTCAATCTAAGAATCGAGTCGAGAAGACCAAACGTGAGGACCTTCCACCGGCCCGCTGGACCTCGCGAAAGCGCAGCAGAAGCAGTGAAACCTCCACACAATTTGGAAAAGACAACAGCCAGGTTGGACAAGATTTGGTCTCCAACTTGAACAACCACACGTACTTCACTCGCGCAAATGCTGCTTCTAAACGCAAGGCTCAGAACGCCATCTATGACGCCGCTAGACTCACTGGAGAGCCTTCTACCGCATTTGAGAAAAGATTTGGTCTGCATCTGTTCGATGACGAGCCAAAGTTGTTCCCTTTCTTCCAGCTCCCAGGCGAGGTCAGGAACATGATATACAAACACGTCGTAGTGGAGATCAATGAGATCCCCATTGGCAAAGGTCAAGGGCCGTACGAGCCGGCCATCTGCCGGGTCAACAAGCAGTCGCGTCAAGAGTCCCGCGGCCTCTACTATCAGCTAAACGTGTTCAATTTCACGCCAAACAACACGGAGTTGCATTCCTTCTTCGACTGGGCTCACAGCTGTTCTGCCTGGAAGGACTTCGTGATGTCCGTCAGATTCAGTGCCCGCCAGTACATCTTCTGGGAGAACGTTGTTGCGCACGTCAGGCTGTACTGGGAGGACACGCGCTATCTCTTTGCAAAGAACCAGATCACTAACAACCCGAAAACCTACTCTGAGATGGTTACGGGAGAAGTATTGCAGAACACTGTTGCCATTGCGGTTGCGATGCGTGGACAGCCCTGGGAAACGGTTGAGACGGTGTTGAGGATGATGGGCAAGACAGTGCACTGCCTCCAGCCCACTTGGAATTGACTGTTGAAGTTTCATAGCTTTGAGGATGTTGTTTGGGCATAATGGAGTTCCTTCGCATGAAGGCTTCCTTACAATCGGAAGGAGAAACGCTTCACTGTTGGGTGTGTTCGGAAACAGGAGTAACGATGGGCAAGCTGGCTTCTCGACACGATGGGTGTCTTGGTGTACGGCAAGGGAGAGGCCGTGTGAGATGAGGGCCATCTCACTTCGTAAGGAGGAACTGGATTAGTTATTACCAGAGAGCGTACGGCCCATAATTTTGCCAGTCTAACCTTTCTTTCTTTCGTCGACTCAGCTTTGCTTTACTCTCATTACTAGACTAGGCATGGCGAAGAATACCGAGTGGTGAATGGAATTGTGCTGCCTCAGAACGTAGAACTGATACTGTGTTTCCGTTGTGTGCAGCAGGCAGGTGAGTGATGTGCAAGGAATTTCGACCTAGTGTGTAGGGCCGGACTGCGTGGAGGACAGTAGAGGGTTACAGCTATCCCGATTCTGGAGTAGGAGGCGTTACGGTGCATCAACCAGTCCGCGTGAGTAGCGACTATGCTCCAATTTTCCATCGCTAGTATGAGACCCAATCGTGAAAACGAACACGCTTAGGATGTATGAGCCCCACGATCTAACGCGTGATCTATGTTTGGGACGGGAAAGAATCGAAGCGTAAAGCGAACATTCCGCATATTGATTTGTACAGTCATTGACATGAAGCCCCCGAATCTCAAGAGACCTTCCGTTCCTCTTCTGCATCATCCATCACCACCTGACGTGGTAACACTCCTCCACGTACATGCTGTGATTGTGATATTGGCACCGCCGTTGTTTATGATACGGCAAGCACAGATGAGCTTTCCTGGATAGCTTCGGCCCCAGCCTTGACCAAATCGAAGTTGAATCCATCTCCAAGGTCTTTGCCACCCCCTCGACGTTCTCAAGTGCAGTAGGATGAACAGAGTGAAGGAGAAAGAGCGTCCTCAGAGGCGAGCTGGCATTGCACTTCTCCAAAACGTGGCCGGTAAGCTCGACGGGAAGCACTCTGGTCTTCGCACAGAATGCCGTCAAGCTGTCCATCACGGCATCCCGGAAAGCGCAATGTCCGATCCGTTCCGCGAAGAGATAAGCGAGGACCAATCTGTAGGCTTCTTCGCTCGAGTCGATGGGATCCCCGAGTCTCCAGGAGTTGATTCTGCGCTGTCTAAGCCAGAATGCGTAGATGAAAACCGTTTCCGAGTCCGCGTCGCAAATTTGCCATACCGAAGGAGTCGGAGAGCCTGAAGACGCCACTTCTGATTTGATCTTTTGGTAGGAAGCGCACTGATCGAGACGCTTTGCCTGTAGGGTGTAGGACCTGCGGCATCCTTGGGCTTTGATGGTGACCCTGTCTGGACGGGCTTGTGTAGTCTGTTTCTTGGTTGGTGCGCTTGACGCTGTTGGACATGGGATGAGAAGATTCTGCGTGCCCTACGAGAGAAAGTCTAATATCAGGCACCAGAATCTTGTCGCGGATAGCAGCAAATTTTGTGCATTAAGCTTTTCTATCAAGGCATTCATACTACAATGTACGTGTAGTGATGTCTCGGCAGCTGACCGCATGCGATGAACGGACCGCCCAAAGGTGTTTTTTTGGTACAGCAGAAAGTGTAATCGTAGTGTCGCCACTCCGGATTTCGTGGGGACATCGCCTGGCTTGTTTCTTTTGCGATACTGGGGTTTTGTGAAACCTGGAGTTTTGTGAAACCTGTGGCTTCAGATGTTGTTGACTTTCTTAGAGAGCGAGCGAGAGCGTGCCTGCCCAAGTGCTTGCAAGTGCTTCTTTCGGTTTGAGTCGAAAATAGTGGGCCTGAAGTGAGCAACACCCTGGCAAACCAGACCCGCTGTCTGTGGTGTATTCAATCCAACTTTCACTTGTGTCAAGACTTCCGCCGTGTCTCCGAAGATAGTGAGCAGGGACGGAGTCTGGATATCTTAGAACGAGGTACGACGCGGGGACCGTGGAAAGGTGGGAGAGGGCAGCTGTGGTGCGGGCGCAGCGATCGAAAACTGACAGGCACGTAACCACTAGCGGAGGTATGTGCGCTGTGGTGAACACAGATTCGGTGTGCTTGGAGTGATCTTTTGGCTAGATAAAGGTCAGGTAGACGCGCCATTGGACGGAGGGGCTTAGGCAGAGGGAGGTATCTTTCCTTCTACTGGCTGAACTCGAATCTAGGTGTTTAGATGCACGTTTCCATCTGTAACGTTCCTTCCATTCGGCTGTTGAGAGCGATGGTACCAGTCAGTCTCTGTTCTTGAATCAATCAGAGTTGGTGCGAAATCGTCAGGCAATCTGGTCAACTGCCTATCCGAACTGCCACTCGGGGAGCGCTTCTCTTCAGTGTTTCGATGCATAGCGTGATGACCTCAATAGCTTGTGTCCAGCGATGTCCTGCTACGAGCGTGGATGCATGTTCAGACAGCAATAAACCTCCCAAAAGTAAGGCGAAGTCTGACGGCGAGAGTCTGATCAAGTTGGCGCTGACAACGCAAAACGGGCTAAGCAGTGTGGTGGCTGCACCGAGTACGGATAAAAATGAGACGACGATCTGACATGAGCAAGCGATAGAGAGTAAGTACACATCTAGACAACGGAAGAAAAGAAACCTAGAATGCAGCTGACGAGTTCGCAGACGGCTACTGCTTCACACTACAAGACTAACACTGACTCGTCGCGTGCACTAGCAGGCAGAGTAGTACACTATCTCCACTAACGGTCGCATAATGGCGACGCTATACAATCGCGACAACATCGACACGAACGTAGATCACTATTCTCCTCGTAAGCACATCTTCTTCTTCAAACACCAGCATCAAGCCAGTTCAATGATGAAAAAGGGTGGAAGGTGCATCACCTATCCGGGTAGAAACAAAAGATTGCGCCGTCCCCTCAGCAAGGTAGGGTAGGTAGCCCTCCAGGATCATCGGGTCCCCAGCACCCCGTAGGATGCTGGATAAACAACAGAGGTTCATGATCGTCTGTCATCACGGATCGTAAGGCAGGGCGGGACAGAGCAGAGCAGGGAGGGAGGGAGAAGGGGAAAGGGGGTTACCTGAGAAAAGAAAAAGAACATGTTTGTTTGCAGATTTGGGCTGCTAATATAGACAGTGCAAAGGCGCTTGGACCAGGCGGTGAGTGGCAGAAAGAGCCGAGAGGCGAGCAGCAGCCGAGTACGCGAGCACGTCAATTGCTGGGAAGATCACATGTCAAGAATGTCAGAAGACTTGTATGCGTGGGTATCACGTATCTGGTTCCGGTGAAAACGCTATTAACCCTCTCTGTGTGTTATTAGTAAGAAGTATGTGGTACGTCGCCTTTGTGCATTGTAAGATATTACTTCCTATCTGTAGTCAAGATGGAATACAGAGACCATGTCACGGAAGCGTCTACAGCTTACTAGTCGTCACATACTCGACAGACATGGCGCCATTTGCCGGAATAGGGTTTGCTGTTGGACTAATCTTCCAGTAAACATGGCGTTGGTTTCGTACTACAATCGCCCATGTCATTTTGCTCTTCAGGACAAGCACTCTCGCCTCTTGTATCAATTTACCAACTTCCAAACAGTCATCCTGGCTCGTCGGATGGCCTCCTCCAAGGGGTAAGCGCCATTGATCACACGAAGCAAGAGACGAGTGTCCGTTACAACTAGTATGGAACACTCAGACACAGGGAGACACAAAGGTGAACAACACGTAAGAGGGACAAAAACATACCCAAGAAAGGGAGTAACAAGGAAACTACCTCAGAGGCTACCTCTTCTCTATCCCGCCTTCTGGTTTCACCTCATGATCTGAACAATAGGACAACGACAAAGTACACCTCTCCCGCTGAAAGTTCCCTGTCGCTACAAACAATGGTTTCCGTCCTGTAACCCTTCCTCAATGTATGCCACTGAATCCGCACTGAAGGCCTCGAGACGTACTTCGCACACAGCAATCCCAACACCTTTATGACCTACAAGGCGGGCGACTGTATCCGTTGGCTCCGTGTGCGCATCGCCGGCAATCCGACTGAAACAACATATCAAGTGGCTCAAGCAGCTTCCTGGGTTTGGGCCTTTTATCCCAGACTTTGAAGTCCAGACAGCAGTCTCGCCCACTATTACTTAGCAGCAAAAAGATGGTGTGCAGTGTTGTCAGTTTCAGTCGCGTGGTAAGCGGGATGCTTAGTTGTCACTAGAAGGCGGAGATGGTGCTGACACAGTTGCGGCGCTTCAGGGAGAAACATGCCTCCAGCGAGATGTCCCAGATGGATGGGATGGTGGCTCTAGTTGCGCACACTCACGAGACGTAGAGATGGTTGAAGCTCAGGTTGTTTGGTCAGCGATCAATACTGATAATCGGAGCTTCAAGTTACGTGAGGAAGGACGTTCACACAGGAATCGAGCAATAACATGGTGATATGTAAAGCAACTCAAAAGACTTCAGGTTCACAGCTTAACCTATTGCAAGCGCTAAGTCTACCATGACTTTCCCTTCCCAAGTGACCTTGCTGTCCTCCCCTCCGCAATATCATCTCAGCATTGCCGAAAGTGAAAGTATTACCCCCAGCGCAAACTCCTCCGCACATCTACACCATGGCCTATGATATCGTCATGCGGGGAGACATGCGGATCGAGTGGAGAGGCTTCGAAAGGTTGAGCTGCTACAAGTATTCGGACGGCTGCGCCGCGGACGAGGTCTGACTTCTGGTGCAACACAATTGTTATGATGCTGCATTTTGCAGTCTTTCGAGATATGGCGCGCGCTCTGTTCAGGCTGCTCTCGACCCACGTCATGTTCGGCAGAATGTACCCTGCTCAGGGGGTAATAAAGTCCTGGAGGTGAGAGTAGTGGTCGCGACATTGGTCAGACCGTGCTGACGTTGGGCGTGTTGGCTTGCGCAAGTGATGAGGTGCCGGCAGCTCTGATGATGGCATTGTCGTAGCGATATTCGAATTTCTGATGTGCAGAGACAAAGGGGTACGAACGATCATGATGGTCATGACGAGAGGAACAACCCGTGCATAATTCAATTCGCCACCGTAGTAGAGATTGCTTTCGGTGACTGATCAAGGCAACCTGTAGTAAATGCAAGCAGCCCCTGCTAACGGTTCCCTGAGTAGTGAGATGGCGACTGGCGCAATCTGATTTCGCTCAACAAACTTAAGATCCGACTGCACGCACGCGTTGAAAAAGCAGGACCAGAAGACGCATTAGATCGTGGGAAAGGATGACTGGAACACAGCCCAGTATAAGCAGAGCTATGAAACTAAATACGTGCACAAAAACAAAGAACACCCGCGAGCGAGTCGCGGTAGAACAAACCCCACACACGGGAGTTATACTTCTAACAGGGGCGTGCATTTCTGCAAGGAGAAGATGAGAGGGAGGGTCGAACGAGGGTGCTGCCACACCTGCCACCGCTGCTCCGCGAGGGAATCGGGGGTGACTTACCGATACGACAAGTGTCCCGGCTAAACGCCGCATTCCGAAAACGGATGAGTGGACAACTTGAGGGGTAGCTTTGTTTTGACGTTATTTAAGTGCTGGTAGGCAGCAGGGACCCTGGGCCAGCTTGGTGGGGGAGGGAATGCTGGGCGCAACAAGAAAGTGGTGGCTGGTAGGGAGGGAGGAGGGGTATGACGATGAGGTGGTGTGACGTGATAGTGGTATACAGCCACAGGCTGCCACAGTCAGAGAGGAGAAGTCCTGCCCTACCTGTCCATCATCTCGGATCTTGCTTCCCATCGTTCGTCACGGCAATATCATATTTGAACACTAGCCAGGGTCTTTTATGTGCGATCAGATGTCCACAAAAAGCAGTCCACACCGTCTCCATGGTCAAGCAGTATGGTGATGAAGATGGTCCCTCTTTAGTTCAGGTCCAAGAATAATGCACGCATTGAGCCAGACTCAGCCACTTCTCACTGCATGGCGTTCACTATATTGATGCAACTTCGCTTCACTGCATGTATAGCATCCGGTCGCCTGTCGAAAAGTACGTCCACTTACTTGTCTGCATCTTTAACGGCCATCCATTGTCTTGTTTCCAAACTCTTATAAGTCATCGACAGACTCCAATCGCGATCCAAATTCAAGAAATCAACTAAGGCACCCGGTTGCCCAGGATTTACTGCGACGAGATCAGCCACCCTTGCTCCCCAGGGTTCGCGGCCGCCCCGCTCAAAACGTTCACCTCCGCTGTCATCACAAACTGCAACTCGTCAACAACTTATCCAGAAGCAACAGCAGCACCGCAGAACCTGCAGTTTCTTCGTAACCATTACAGGAGATACTGCGCAAGCCTTTCGCAATCGAACCTCCGCCTGACCAGGCTCAAGTAAGTGGCAGCTACACTCACTGCTCGCGCCCGTTACACAGCTCTTTCGCCTCTACCCAGTAAGCATACCACCATTTCATACCGTCAGCGAACGCGGAAGCACCCCAAATTGACCCTCCGCGACAGACATGCACGCGCTTCTCATGATCTCGCTTCTCGTAGTCGCGCTTGCCTTCGCAGTTCCAGTTCTTGCGCTGTTTGTGGCCTTCGACATCGCGATCTTCGTCGGCCTAGTCGTGATGGAGTTACGGAGGTGCTTCTCTTTTCTGAATTAGAAAGAGGCGGGGCCGAACATTGGGAGCAAGGACGAGCACACACCGTAAGACGATGCAATGGGAAGGTCGAAGGTCACTTGAATTCATGCCCGGATTGCGATTCTGGGAACCGTGATCTGTCGGGCTACCAGATAGGAGTCGACACAGGTTTTGTCGCTTCCTCGGCACCAGACGCAATGCAGAGAAAAGGGTCTTTCGCTGACAGATCTACCAGATCAGGGATCCTATTAGCGACTAAGGAGGCAACGAGGATGCTTCGAGTTGGCTACGCTTCAACGGTCAGAAGTGCGCATTCGGAAGACACGAGGGCGATAGCTGCGAATTCTGTATAGCGACCGCAATCTCACAGGCTTTTCTCCCCATTGCGATATACTTATCCAGATGCTTTGTCACGTCGCCCGTCTCGCGCCAGATCCTTTAACCACTGAACGCGACTAGACGCCCTTAAGGACACGGCAACTACAAACATCAGCAATTATCAGGCTTCCCAACAGCAGTAGTACTTCCTTGCCCATGTCGTACCTACTCAGACGCTACATGGCGCCATGGTCGTCACGTAAGACGTTCTACTCTTCGTCCTGGCTTGGCGCCCACAGCCGGAGCAACACGCATCGCTAACGCCTACAGATGCTTCCGACATCCACTCTGGCTTGCTACATCGCATTGTGGCAGTTAGACGGTGCTGTCATACAACTCATGTCGCATGCGACACGCAGGTAAAGAATGTAGGTCAAGCGGTCAGCGACGTTGTCGAAACAAGCTTCAGGGCTGATCTCTGCCCATGATTCAGGGGCAGTTTGGCGTTTCGTGCCATCCGAGGCATCCGGGGCCGCACAACCAACCCTCCGGCTTCTTCCAACCTCGCTCCAACATCAACAACCCGGTCAAGCGGACTCGTCTCGGCATCGCGAGGAACACCGCAGCAAGTTCGATCACGGCGGCAGTTGCAGTTCATCATCGGAAGACATGGATGCAGCGTGCGTGTAGCGTGGCAGACATGCTCCTACTCACATAGGGCAGCGCTAGATAGATTGCGATGATGCTCGCTTCACACCCATGGGACAGCTACCCTTGCACGACTCCATATGCTGACGACACACCGATATCATTGTGTACGAGCGCGCTCCTGAACGACCACGCTTGCGTCCGAGGCGTGATGGTCGAGGCCAAGTAAATTCTCCGTCCCTGGATAGATAAATGGATATATTTACGGTAACGGGTCCCTGCTTCCATCTGTCTCCTCTTGCTATGCAACGGTGTCGCGTGGCTTTGACACTTGACTCTTTCCGTGCAGCCTCATACTGCACAAGCAACCGCCAAGATGGTCTTGGGATTCTTCGAAGAACAGAAGTCGTTTGACTTTATTGTCGTTGGAGGTGCGCGTGTTGGGCCAATATGCTGAATGTAACGCAGCGATGCTGACATCTTCGCAGGAGGAACGGCAGGAAACACCGTCGCAGGTCGTTTGGCCGAGAACCCCGACCTCTCCATCCTCGTCATCGAAGCCGGTCCAAAGTCAGTCACTCGCGCGTACTCCTCTCCAAAACACCTTTACTGACATTCCCGTCCGAAGTAACCCGCTGAAAGAGGACAAGATCTCAATACCCGCCCTCGCGTTCCAGCTCGTCGAAAGCAAGTACGACTGGCAGTACCCGGCAACACTGTACGAGAACGAGAAATACGGCAAGAGATTCGAGGCGAAGAACACAAGAGGCAAGGTTCTAGGAGGAAGCAGCTGCTTGAACTACTACACCTTCATCCGCGGAAGCAGAGGGACATACGATGAGTGGCAGGAATATGGCGGCAGTACGTGGAGCTGGGACAACTGCTTCGAATACTTTCAAAAGGCTAGTCACGTCGCGCCTCTGCAGACGTTGCGGGCTGACAAAAACCGCAGTGCGCAACCCTTCATGACAACAACCAGATTCTAGACCACGACCCGTCCTCCGTCGCCGAGTCCGGTCCGCTACAAATCAACCCAGCTATCCCCATCCCACTCGCCGAGCAGTTGCAGAAAGCCTGGACGTCGCAAGGTCACCCTCTCAACGACGACATCTACAACGGCAACGTCAATGGGCTGACGCATCTGATTCACACCATCAACCAAGGGCGACGCGTACCCAGCACCGTCTTCCTCGAGGGTCACAAAAACATCACCGTGAAATGTGACACGATGGTGCACCGATTGATCTTCGAAGGCGAGACTTGCGTCGGCGTGCAATGCCATCCCAACGACGCCAACCAGCAATACTTCGCCAAGCACGAAGTCATCGTCTGTGGCGGCGTCTTCGAGTCCCCCAAGCTTCTCATGCTGTCCGGCATCGGGCCTAACAACGAGTTCAGTGATCTGACCGCCCTCTCCTCTGGTATCGGAAAGCGCATCCACTCTCCTCACGTGGGGCAAAACCTGCAAGACCACCCCGTGTGCCCGCACAGCTTCAGGCTCAAGGAGGGCACGAGTTTGGACAACGTGATGAGGCCCGGCCCGAAGCATCTGGAGGCCATGGCGCAGTACAAGTTGAGTAAGACGGGACCACTGTGCAGTGCGCTGCTCGAAATGAGCGGGTTTGCGAGGGTGGATGCCCAGTTTGAGAAGTGCAAGGAGTGGAGGGATGAGAAGGAGAAAAGGGGACATGATCCTATGGGTCCGAGGGGCAGCCGCATTTTGAATATGATTTTTGGTATGTTTGCACTCTTGTTCCTTCCCTTGCTTCCCTACTGCCCTCTCCTACAGCAGTTCCCTTGCGGATGCCACAGTGGATTAGCGATGATGGTCGAAAATGCTGACACCAATCCAGCCCTGCTTCGCTTCCCCATTTCTCCCACACGTCGCCGAACCCCAAGAAGGCGACTTCGCAACAATCGTCGTCTCTCTTTTACGGCCACTGTCCCGCGGCTCCCTGACCTTGCGTTCTGCCAACGCCCTCGACTACCCTGAGATTAAAATGAACTATCTCGCCAATCCGCTCGATGTTGTTGCCCTTCGCGAAGGCGTGCGGTTCGTCGACGAGATCCTGCTCCGCGGCGACGGCATGAAAGACCTCATCATTGGCGAATACCCACGCGAGGTGCCCCGCGACAGTGACGAGGAGATGGAGCAGTGGGTTCACGAAAGGGTTTCATCTGGCTATCATCCCTGCGGGACGTGCAGGATGGGCACGAGTGTGGAGCACGGTGTCGTCGACAGCCACCTGCAGGTCTACGGCGTGCGGAATCTGCGCGTCATCGACGCGAGTATATTCCCAATCATCCCGGACGCCAGGATCCAGAACCCGGTCTACATGGTTGCCGAGAAGGGCGCGGATATCATCAAACGAGACCACCCGGCTCTGTATCGTGGCGTCGGCGAAGGCATGTCCGAAGGACTCAAGGCGAAGATCGGCGGACTTGCGGAGAAAGGGATGGAGTATGCTGGCGTTGGTGGCAGCAACGGTCCTTCTGGGGAGGCGTTCCCGCAGAATCAGAGTAGTAATGGTATCGGGAGGTGGGCGAAGGATGGGGTGGAGTATGTGCAGAGGGGGATGGGGAAGTTGATGATGGGGACCGGGGAGACGGAGAACAAGAGTATGGGGACGGTGATGAGTAGGAAGGAACCGAAATAACCTCAGTGATCCTGGTACGAACTAATATCTCCTTTTGGTCTGAATCTTTACAGTGTTGCTACCCACTCCGCTTCCGGTTGCTCAGTGTACAAAGTTCAAGTCGTGTCCCCGGGCATCAGCCTGGCCGTCATCAAAGCGGCCCAAGCACCTGCGTCTCTCATGGCCCTTGCCAGTCTGGCAATGGCCTGCCGTCATTCGCCGTCGGTGAAGTCCCAAACGACATACAGACTGGGTTTGCGTGTTTCGACTGCCTCCTGTCTGTCCTCCATCTCCAGCCGTGCCTTTCGCTCCCTCAGCCAGGCCGCTCCACCACCGAACCACAGCCCCAACTCCTCCTTCTCGAATTGAAATCCGAGCGGGTTCAGCTTAAGCTTGTCAACGAGAAGCGTTCGGATGGCCTTCAAGTTAACGTCCGTGGCTGCTGTGGGCACGACTTCGACGACGCCCCCATCGATATGGTCTTCTGATGACAAGTCTTCGGTTGCGGTCACATGGATGAGAGACCAGAGCAAACCGCCCATACCTGTTATATCGAATGCTCTTCTCGGAAGCTTTCCCACAAGACCCGGGTCCCTCCAGTATCCGTCCTTGAAGGTCGGGAAAGCGATCTCCGCAATGCGCGCTCGGCCCGGGTCTCCTTAGACAAGTGTGACTGGACCCAGTAGCCGTCGCCACACGCTGGCGCGTGTTAGTAGAGGCCCGCGAAAGTGATGGGTGGATTGCCTACTAGTTGCACGTTCTTCCTCACTCTCGTGCTCGTGGAATCTGCATAGGTCGTGGTGGCAAAGGCAGTGCTGGTCTTTCCAGTGTAGGCTCCCGTCTCGCGATGTGTGCCATAAACCAACAGCGGTCAAGAGGGCCAGCGTATCTTGCCTTGGGTCGCTGCACTCGCCCCAGTGGCAAACAAACAGATAAGTCAGGAACTTGCAGAGCGGTGATGATGGAGGCAGCAGCTGGAATGCCAGAGCCAAATCGTCACTGTGAGGTATGGACCGGTGATCCGACTGGCAAGAGACTGCACCGGAGAACCTTTGGGCGATGGCATCCAATACCGCACGTCGAAGTGCGATGACTAGATACTGATCCCCAAGGGCGTATAGACGGATAAGGAGAGAGACGTTCAATCGCTGATATTGCTGGTCCGTCTGCGGGAAAAATCCGGTATTGAGCCAGTCATTGAACGATTGCAGTGTTTCTGGAGTCGTCTCCAGTGGCTGTAGGTACTGTGCTTTGACTTTTAATGGACCATTCAGGGCAGCTCTGTAGTAGTCGCTGTAGAAAGTGAGCAAGTCCGGCGATATGTGGACCGTATAGCTTCCGGCACGGAGGCTGATGTATGGAATGGTCGTATGCAGCATAATACGCCTATGGTTGTTTAGACATGTAATCATCTTGGAATCTATCGGTGGGACGAATCCATACAGCCATGTTGAGAATGTCCACTTGTAGGACTCGTACCGGTCGCTTTGCGACGCCATGTGGAGCACGTTTGGGGAACATTGCTGAGGAAGGAAGGCGCATGAAAGCTTTCACAGCTTTGTATCGATGTCTGTTGAAAGTTCGATAATCACATGCATGACGTAACACATTGATGCAGAAGCCGTCAATCATTCTCCAGAGACAGACTACAGCAGGAGCAGGTACTTCGAACGCTTGAGATACTGTCAAGAAGAGTAGACTGTACGAAGATGCAAACGCCCGTACGGCATTAGGCCAGGCGCCGATGCGAAATCAACACCCTAGACTCTCCACAGATAAGAGCCAGCCGCGCTGCACTGCAACATCTCGAAAGATGGTCCGTTGATAGCGAAGGATACGATATTCCAAATTGAGAAGGAGAGCTCAGGATGTGTGCTGCTGCTCGATTATGATGAGCCTAGGCATAGTAGGTGTCTCGACCATAGAGGCTGCTGTGTGCGGGAGGTAGAACACAATATTGGTTTGCCCTTACCGCCAAAGCGCACCTCCATCAACTACTGGCGCTTCGCTCTACCTACACATCACCTAAGACATTCCCTTCGAAGTACGTAGTACCTTGCTCACTTCTCAGCAGGTGGCAATGGCAGCGGTTTGGCACACCTGGATCTAACTCTGGTAACTTGAGTTGTGAGAACTCTTCTGTTTAGCTCACTCGAAGGTTGAGGGTTCGGCGCTCACTCTCGCCATGTTATGTACGGATTTGTGACAATGACGTTCTTTTTGTGAATTCATCTCGTTTGGGTTCTGTTTTGGCGTTCTGTGTTCGAGAACGCAGAAGGCCAGTACGTATCATTGCTCTGAATCACTCTCCCTCGATTTTTCCAAATTCTTTTCATGATTGCATTTGTGTGTGCATTGACATTGTGGTGGTAACATTCAATGACGTGCGCTCTGCTCTAAGGAAGACGAGCCATAGCAATGATACCGGCGGCGCGTGTCGAACATTCATGTCGATAAAACCAGGTTTTGCTCGACAAGAGAACCAGACGGGCGAAAAGCGATGCCGCAATGTTGGTGCACAAGATTTTTGAAGTTCTTCCTCTTCCGATAACGTAGTCCGCGGGGATGTGGGTTACGCGGGGTAGTGGGTTAACGAATCTCTACCCTTTCAACTCCATTAATTATCTGCGCATTGCAACTATAATACAATCAGAATTAGAGTCGCTAGGTAGGTTCTTAAATAGCTCGTCTTTCTCCTCCTTAGTTATTTCTTTCGCCTTACGCTTACGTGGCCGTCCACGAGTCTTTTTCTTTACTATCTCCGCTTCTATTACCTTCGCTATCTCGAGTACTTCTTGCGTACTAAACACAAACTTCCCTTTTAATGTAACTCGCTTGCCCTTTATTCGAGCCTTTCGAGTATTAAGAAGCCTCTCCTATTCTTTTACTTACTTACGTAAAGTAATAAGCTTGCTATGCGTCGATTTAAAAGCGCGAGTTATTCGCTTCGTATATCGCTTCGCTAGAGATAGAACGTCCCGGATAGCCTTTATCGTAGAATTAAGTAGCGCGTTTACTTTACGTAGTTTAGTACCGTCTAGCAGTAAGCTATAAAGTAGTAATAAGTTTAGATCGAGTTACTAGGGTAGTATATGCGATAGTAAAGCGCTTAAAGTCGTCCTAGAAGGTAACTTTTTAAGTATAAATATCGAGCTTAGTAGTACTAAACTAGTACCGCGCTATCTAGCGAGAATATTGCGAGTAGTAAGCGCCCTATCCCTCGCGCGGATATATATCTTAGTCTATTCTACGCGTAATATACGGCTAGAATCGACTTATAAAGTAGCGTTAGTCTCCAAAGTTAGCGTACGCTTAAGTAGCGCAAATACGCTAACATTAAGTAGTTAAAAAATATACGAACAATAAGGTAGTAGGATTATTAAGTTAATCTTATTCTACATATAGAAGGTAATTACCTTACTAATAATATAGCTACTATAGCCGTTTATAATTAGTAATTTCTAAGTTATAAAGTCCTCCGGCTATATTAAAGGCTCGAATATAATAGTTAGCTACTCGTAACTATAGCTATTAGACGTCTAGCTACTATTACTAGTCGAGAACCTTTAGTTTAAAAGCGTATATATAAGTATCTATATAGTATTTATGTATTTTGCCTTATAGATTAATAAGAGTAAAATAGCTAGGCTAGTAGCGCTTATATACTCGATTATAGTTATTTATTTTTACTTACTAATAATCTACTTTTAACTACTATTCTTACGTATATTAACTAATACTCTTAATAACTAACTCGCTTTAACTACGAAGTCGGACTCGTCTATATTATAAACGTACTCTAGCGTATATTAGTTTTATATTTATATTTCCGTTATTGCGTTAAACTACTTCTTTACGTTCTCGTAACTTGTTACTTTAAACTATACGCTATTAATCTAACGCGTCTAAATGCCTATAATCTTAAGATAATAAGCCTTAAAGTAATTAAGCTAATACTCGCTAATTAGTCGAAGAGTTAAGGTAGAAGCCTTAGAAAGCTAGACGCGTCTACGTTATATCTCCTTAGCTATTTATATAGTTAATATAAGTAAAGCGAGGAATCTAGTACGCGTAAGACGTATAATCTATCGTACTAACGTCTTTTCTTCCGGTATAGAAAGGAGCTACTTATCTTAGTGCGCTATAGCGCGTAAAGTTCGTCTAGATATACGATATTATAGCGTTATATTCGGGACCTTAAATACGAGGGTAGCCTTACGAACTAATAGGTATTCGTTGTTTTTAATAGTAGAAATAGCCTTCTAGATATCCTCTTCCGTATAAGCCTGTTTACTAGGTATAGAAGTACTTATAGTAGTTGGTAGTAACGGTAGAAGATTGGAGGTTCGCGTTGTAGTGACCCACTACCCCGCGTGACCCACATCCCCGCGGACTACGTTATAGTAGAAGTTCGTTGTGTTGACAGAGTGCACGGGCCAGCTCGACCATTCCTTAGCCGCCAGCTTCGCTTATGAGACGTGAGACGTGCACGATGTTTCAGGTCCGCCGGCGCCTGTTAGCACTGTCTGTATAGCTCTCAGGCGCAGTTGGACCCTCACTTATGGAACCGATGATACATCTGCTGCGACGCTTACAGCAGCATACGGGCAGAATCCGACACCGTAAAACGCATTTCCCACTACATGGCCGCTCATCCTCGCCGGTCGACCTGCCGAACAAGTGGCCTATACTTCCCTCCTTGTTTTCCTGGTTTGCTTTACCACCATGTAGTACATGCGTTCGACACCGATCGAACGGCGAGCTGTGACAAACACGCGCTAGCTGCTTCCAAATTCTCGAGGCTTGGGCATGCAACTCAACCAAGCAAGCAACTTCAACATCCGAAGCTTTTTGCCCAAGCACAGTCTCGAAAGATAAGACTCACCGGTCTCGAGATGAGGATCTGGAACAAAACTGGACGCACTTGGCGCCTACTGGAGCAGTAAGCGAATGGCGGAGATCTGACCATACGTCTCATTCTCGTTTCGCCCATTGGTCAAGGTCCACTGTCGAATAGAACCCGGAGCATTGTACAGCGCACTCGGTAATCTTGGCTTCCATGGCGCGACAACAAAACACCTTCAGGTATTTCCGAGCTCGTATCTCAGGTTTGCGGGTATCTTGGCATACTATGAAGCACAGCATGACACAGCTTCAAGATGTCTATCTGTTTCGGGCGACCGCTCATAGCGAACAAGTGCCTCTCACGAGAAGGTATAAGTACCCCTCGAGCGCGCTTCTGACCTCGAAGCATCATCACCGTCGGCATTAGCATTCCTCCCAAGCGCAACAGGTTTGCGGCTTTGCATCTCTCGTTCTTCTATACTACTCTCGATCCAGGCGATCATTTTCCCGTCTCGTTCATCTTCAACTATCACATCGCGCCGGCCGCATCCTCGAAACATATAAAACCAATGTACCATCTTTCATCTTGGTTCGTCCTTGCGGCGTTCGTTGCTTCCGCCCAGTCTCATGGTGTCATCCTCAAAGCCGTAGGTGACAAGGGCTTCAGTCAAGGATTCCTTGGTAAGTGCATGCCTGCCATCGTCTGCACGGTTCCTACCGTAACACTTATGCTGACCTCGCGCAGTCGACAATGCCCTCGCACGCAATTGTACGGACATAAGCCCCTGCCAGCTAGACGCGACCATCATCCGCGACGCCGAGATCAAGCAGAACGTTGTCAACGGGTGCGGTCGTACCGAACTTCACGGTAATATCGACATCGGTGAGCAGACCGAAGATGAGTTGGCCAAAAACCGCATCACAACCGTGACCAA
Organism: Taxawa tesnikishii (nom. ined.); assembly: GCA_030247885.1. Lineage (NCBI taxonomy): Eukaryota > Fungi > Ascomycota > Dothideomycetes > Dothideales > Taxawa tesnikishii (nom. ined.). The sequence continues at coordinate 94,479 of JAPDRO010000007.1, forward strand.
GGGCTCCACCCTCTCGGTCACCATCCACCAAGTCAATGCCGATGGCGCAGGCCCATACTCATGCGATCTGGACCAAAGCAGTGCGTCTTCCCGGCGCCAATCTCTCCCTGCCGTTCGACTGTGAGCCACTCAAACTTTCTGACACTACCGCAGGCAACGCCAACGTCCAATTCGTCCCACTCAAAGTGAGCAACAACGTCCCCGGCGTCAACGGCCTCAGCCAAGCCAAAGAACAAGACTTCACGATCAAAGTCCAACTTCCCGACAACATGAACTGCTTCGGCGCCTCGACTGGTGACATTTGCACCGTACGCTGCCGCAACAACGCCCTAGCCGGTCCCTTCGGCGGCTGCTTCGCCATTCAACAATCAGACGGCGCGGGCCGCACAAACAGTACTCCCGCCGCGGTCGACACCGCCCAAACATTGGACGCCGTGCTCAAGCAGGTTGCGGTTAACAAGCAAGACCTTGACGCCGCCATCGCTGCGAATCAGGCTGCCGGACTTACAGGCGAAGATCCTGGTGTTGCAGCTATCAGCGCGCTGGTTACTACACAGCCGACGGCGACCGGATTTGCTAGTACAGTCAACAGTGCTGATATTGCTTCGACGACCCCGCTGATGCTGCTGCTACTACGACTCTAGGTGCAAGTGGTGGAAGTGGAGGTAGCAGCGGTTTTGGCGGTTTCGGCGGTTTCGGTGGCGGCAGTGGGTCATCCGGCAGCAACAGCGGGTCCTCCAGCAGCAGCAGTGGCAGCAACGCGGGCGGCAGCAGCGGCTTCGGTGGGTTTGGCAGTGGCTCCAGCACTAATGGTAACGGGAACAACAACGGCAATGGATTCAGTGGATTCGGCAACAGGAACTCAGGCAGCGGCTCTGGTGGTTCTGGCAACAGCAACAACGCCAACACCGACAAAGGCTTCGGCACCGGCTTCGGAGGCGGAAGCGGCTTTGGTGCTGGGAAAACAAAGAGAAGTCATGCGAGGCAGCTAAACTGAATTTGTCGGGAGGATTGGGAAGAGAGTCAATGGTGTGGTTCGGTGCAGACAGGACGAGTGTGAATGAGTTCATGGATGACGTGGAAGCCCTAGTTGATCGACGGCTGCGCTGGCGTAGTTTGGTCTTGAGATCTAGGGTGTACACATGAGGGACAGACATGTAGAGAACGTCATGTATCAACGACATTCATTTGCCTCCATCATTGTCTACGAACTCAAGATAAACCTCAATTGAGCTGACTGTTGAGAACACTGACTGAAAGCGAGCCTGGTCAAAGTGCATCCGATGATCTGCGCAGGCGGTTCTTTCATGTTAACAATGCCGCGTTCGTTGGCAGCACTGTTGCAGAGCTTGGTCAGTGTACACCTCTTTCAGGCGGATAGAGTCTCTATGAGATGGAACCTGCCGACAATGCAATAGGACAGGCTCCACAATGGTTTTGACGAGCAAGAGTCTTTTTCCAGAAAATGAGTCATTCAGTCACGAGTATAAGTTTTATATTAGCTGTAGAGGCCCTGTCATCTTCAAGAAACTCCGCGTGGGTTTGCATATCATGCCGGCATAGGCATACGCATCACCTCGCTCTGTACCGTTGAAGTCGCTTCGTTGTGCCATAGAACGTCCACTGGCCGACTCCTGACCCTGACACGCCCGAGGTCGTGCTACGGAGACATTCCTCCACAAATTTTCTCCTTTCGATCAAGGACCACGCTACCATCATTTGAGCATGTTGACGGCTTCGAGGCACCGACATTCCTGATGTACTTAGAGTTCATCAGCCGTGACGCATTGAACGGAGCGGGAAACACGCACCGATAAGATCATGTCGTTATCTCCTCCCTAATGTAAATCAAGATGGACGAAGCAAGGGTCTGACGGCGCACAGGAGAGGTTGGGAGACAAAGCAGCCGTATAATTCCATCAAACATATGGGACAGATCTTGTTGTGTAGCAGAGGTGCGAGACTGTGGCGTTGTGGAAGATGGGAGGGCCCAATACCGAAGAAGGAAGTAGACAAAGCCGGACGTCTGACTTGAGCAAACAAACAGGAGCAAAGTTACACAAACACTCATTCGCAAGCCAGTTAGTCTGGATTGGGTGATCTCATGGAGCCAACTAGACAGGAATCATTATCCAATGTGTTCACGCCCGATTCTATACCAGATCAGGTACGGGGGTGATATGGGCACATGGCGATTCAGTAGATACCCTTCTCTGTGAGTCTACTTTGCGCCGCTCACCAAGCTTTTTTGCAGTTTCCATAAAATGGACGTCATCCTCGTCCGGGATGAGCCTGCAGTCAAGCATTCTTGCAATGGTTTCTTCTCATGTAGAGACCTGATCTGATCCCGTCTACTCCATTATGTGTACACAGGAGATGTACCGGACCACCAGACGCGTCAGGCTCAGGGAAGTCTGTTGTACTTGCACGATCGATAGCGGCACTACATATCCCTCTAAACCGGCATCAAGAACAAGAGTAGAATTATAGAGCCTTGTAGCGTAGGTGAAGAGGACGTGATATAGAGCCAAGATTGCCTTGGCTGTAGACAACCTTTGTGAAACTGGCCGCAGCCCTTATACGACACGCTGAAGTATGGCAGTCCCTGTTTGCCAGTTGTTTCTATCAGAACCTTCTGTATGACATCACATCACATGTAAAGAACACCCCGGTTCACTTGTTTCAAGTTCAAAGTGTTGCCTTCTCGTTCCCCTCAGCACCGCATGTAAACAGCAAGACTGCAAGTCAGGCGACAGCGAAGTCAGTTCGCTGCAGGGATTCGGGTCATGGAACACGGAGACGACGGTAAGTGCGTCCTCGCAGATTTGAGCAGAGCCTATCTAATATCTGGAAGAGTTTGACGTCCCTTTGGGCGTTGGTCTGATATGGCTCGCTCTGAATGATCGAGAAGTCCCTGTATCATCCCTCGAAGTCGACTCCCGCAACTGCGGAATCTGCATGGAAGAATACCTTGACGAGAAGTCCGGTCGTCGGCCCCTTCGACTCCTATGCGATGGTCGACACATCATATGCGCAGACTGCGCCGGCAAGTTGTACTATGAACACGGCAGGACGGACTGTCCAATATGCCGTCAAGCCCTCTTTCCACCAGACTTCTACACTAATGACGCGTACTACGGAAAGACGATGCGACCGTTGGCAAAGCTGATCTTGGGGAGCTTCTTCCACATAAAGCCCGACGCACCTTTGATGTCAGTGACGACAGAAGTCACGGTCGACAAGAAACATGTCGAATTCTTCGACAAGGTCTGGAATTCGAACAGGCCTGACATTGTAGAAGTTGCTCAGGAGAGCGAGGAAGGAATAGGTGACAAGGAGGTTTCGGATGGCGAGCAAGTCTTGAACGACGAGGGAGCCTCGGACCATGAAGATTCACTCAACGACATGGACACCGAGATGCAAGAGTATGTCGAAGATGATACGGCTAGTGAAACCACCACAGACGACTTGCTGGTCTAGGCGGAAAAGATCTTAAGCGCTGTCACCGAAACCTTGAATTCGTTTCACGGTTCGCGAGTCATGGCGAATGAGCTGCGAGATCAACTCATCAGCTACTACCACCACCATTACGGTTCGCATCACGAGATTCTTTTCGACGAAGACCAAGAAGTGGCCAACGACTTACTCACTAGCACTGCGAATGAGGTCTTGCGGCTCCACATGTGTCAGGAGAAGTAAGTCACCCTGCCTCGTTTTGCATACCCCTCTACGAAGCAGAACGACTAATTTGAGCTGCTTGACAGGATGTATTACATCTCGACAGGGCCAGGCGCCCCACAGCGTCTCTGGCAGCTCTTCCGCGAAGGATATGAGTGGGCAGAGGAGCAGCTGCAGACTGAGCACTCGCTCTGATGCTTGGTGTGCCGAGCATTTGGAGGATTTGAGGTGAAGAAGGAGGCGGATGGCAGAACATCATGGAGCAAATCAGACGTTGAACAATGGTGGAATTTCTGGACAGCACTGGCAGGCTGCAGTATGGAGAATCACGCTGGTTCGTGAAGTAGTGTGTAAAACTATGAGCACACGTGGAATAAATGAAAAGCAACCACGAATATGTGGCATGGTTAACTCATCAAGATCGTGATACGTATTTCCACTCGACGTCGCTAAAATGTTGCAATGAAGATAATCATGGTCAAGAAATAGTTGAAAGCCTTCAGGTAGACCGTTTACCATAAGTATGGTGTCGTGAAGCAAGAGGTAAGCACAAGCTGTCGCACCCTTTCCCCGGTGTTCCCATCGGGCCACTGAGTATGACAGGGCCTACTGACGACTGCATCCGAACCCACGTCACGCACTTTCCCCTAGGTCTCTCTGGGTCCCTATAACCAGTACTTCACCATGCAGGATCATACCGTCCACCCCTTGGCCTTCCGCGGAACCCGTGATCACCGCAGCCCCGTGACAGCGGATCCTCGCCGTCATCGAAGCATCCCCGGTCACGGCTCCTGCCACGCCCACGTCCACCGAACAAGGTCAGTTCATCGCCTCTTCCACGACTGCTGTGATCATCCCTTCCACGTCTGGATCCACCGGGAAGACTCAGCTGCAGGCTTTCAAACTCGCCGGCCATCCCCTCGTCGAGTTCTGGCAGGACACCGAGATCTCTGGTATTCAGTTCCCTACCATGACCACGTCCAGAGCGGGAACGGCCCTCACGATAGTTGGGAGCCAGTCTCATCTCTAGGTCGTCCAGTTCGTCGGCGTTCAGAGCGCCAGACATCATGTACTCCGGATTCTGGTACTCCTCGTACCTAGGCTCACCCCTTCTGCGTCGTCTGTACCGGTCACCCGTGCGGGCTTCGTCGTAGACTCCGTAAGAACCCTCCGGCCAACCCTCTTCCCGCTGCGGTCTGAAGCTCTCACCTTGCACTAGCTCGAGATCCCAAGTGTCGTAGTCGCGACCCCGGCCTAGACGCCTGTTGGGCAAGGGGTTCAGATCGTCACGAAGGCTTTGGAAGATGTCAGGACGGTCCTCCCTTTCGCGTTGCCGAGTGCGCATCTCGCGAACTGACTGACGATCTTCGCGGTCCCGGTTCAATGCGCGGCTTGTGGAGAGGCGTTCGAAGCCGCCGTAGGTGTCTTCGGAGACGCCGTAGCCGCCGCCCAGGGACAGGTCTGGAATGTCATCGAGGTCGTCGAAGTCCATGGTGATGGTGTGTGGTAATGGTAGGTTGAAAGATGTGGATTGTGGTAATGCGTTATCGGGTGTGTGAGGTGAGATTTGAGTCTGGGTGTAGGGGAGGTAGTTAGGCGGGACAGAGATACCGCTGCGACTTGAGAGAGTTTTGTATTGTCCTAGTATCTATTTCAGCGCATGATACCAGGATGGCCACATGTTGTGCTGTAAATGAGAACATGGGATCAATATAGTGACCAGGCATGATGAGGGCTCACTCAGCATGTGCGCTGGCTGGAAAGCGTCCAAATCATCCATCTTGTGGTTTCAGAGGATAGATGCTTGAGCGTTAGACTGTCCATGGATATGAGGAGGTTGTTGTTTGTAGTCTCATTGCCTGACCACGCTGTCCCTACACGATGACGGCCATATGAGCAGGAAAATTCGAGCATGTATCCTCGTCAGATTCGCACCTTCAGGGAACACTAGAATCGTCACAGGCCCAACACACTTGATCGCACATCTTTGCAGAATGCCTTAATCTACTTGTTTTGTATGTCGTGATGACTGCCGCTCCCTTTGCTTCTGATCTTCCCCGCATCTTAATACATGATGCTCAGAGTCTCTTCAATTTCCCGCCTTCTGCTTATGAGGATGCGTCGATGAGTTTCTGTTGGAATAACCACCACTGCAGTAATGCTGCGCCCACTCCCAACATGCCTTCCGCGATGGCCGTGCAGTCCCTCCTCCTGTTGTTGCTGATTGTGGAGCATATCGCCCTTGCAAGCCCGCAGGCGCTTTTATCTTCCTATAGGTCAGCGTGTTTGTTATGGAGGCGCGAACTGCCAAACCTACCTCAGCTTCCTTCACATCGGGTCTCGACCACGAAGCCGAGCCCACAACCTTCTCCTGAACCGTCTCAACCTTCCCAGCCATGGTCGCCATCCAGTAGTAAGGCGTTGGGGCGTGTATTCGATGTTACCGGCCTCGATATCTCCATCGTCCGTCTCAACACTTCCAGCAGCAGTCGAACCCTGCCTTGGCACTTCGGTTTCCTGATGCTCGCTGCGCTCGTTGTTCCAGATGAGGCGCGCGACAGGCTGGCGGTTGTTGTAGGCGTCCGCAACGTTGACTTGAATCCAGTTCTCGCCGCCTTCAGCGGTAGTGCGGCTGGCGATAAGGTCGACCACTTGCAGCTGGCCCAGAAGAAAGTACGGTTGGCCTTGGCCTGGCGGGTCGTGGCGGGTTACCTGAGGAGTGTGAGGTTCTGGCGACTGGGAAGAGCGGGCTCCCTCCATCTGCAACAAGTGTCAGAAGAACTGCTTAGGTGCATAAATGCAGTTGAGAGGGTGTGATAGCACGCAAAAGGAGGGGCGATGCTCACCGGGTGGTTGCTCGAGGAGGCGTGGACGTTCTCTGCCATGATGTTTCGTGGTTTGCGAAGATATCCCTTCCGTCTGCCAATATGGTACGAAAATGCGAGCGCTGTATCGTGCGAGTGGAAAGTTAGGCGTACTGACGCCGGAAGAGAACAGGAAAGCGGCGGGAGTCACTTGACGCGGATAAAGTTTCGGCAAAGTGGGGCTCTTAATGAGGTGAATATCAATGACAACCCAGGTCTGCAGCCAGTCATATCACGCGCACAATTGTGTTAGCCTACGACCTGATTCACCTCTGAGGTAGCGAACGTTAGCTACAGTTCTCCCATTTAGATGTGATTTATTGCGCTCAATCATTGAGAGTGTTCTGTAAATCGGGAGTTATCTGACACACAAAACCACTATTCAGGTTCTTTCATTCCCTGTTCGAAACTTGTCCCGTCGTTGAATCGCGGTCCTTTAGCAGACTCATTGACGAGCTCGGAAAGCGTACCTGACTTGGAGACTACGCGACTGTGTTGGGATGAGGCAGCAGGGAACAGACTTCCCAAACACGCTGGTAATGCTGAGCTGACAGACAGCGTGTTATTGATAGCCGGAGAGGTTCCTCTCACCTTTGAACAGTCTCGTTTTGTGCACCTACAGCACTTTCTTAGGGTGACTGCAGCCTGCCGCCGCAGCGGTGAATTTGATGTAGTGCTCTTCATGGTCACTTTACCTACGACTTCTCACACCGCTCGCATGATTATAGCTTTTCGCTACTAGGTCGGCCGAGATACTGCCTTATTTGTTCCTGGTCGGAGATATGGGCTTCTAACCTTGCCCTGTTCTTTGTGTGCGGCACACTGATCTCTATTTCGACCGTCTTGGCTGTACATGTTCTATTGTGTCACGACAAGACCTAGAATGACTCGAGAGGTGTGGGCAACTCACCAAGAAAGCTTCATGAGTGATCTATGCCGGACTGGGATATCAAGTAGCCATGTACGTTTGGACAAGTCAGGATCTGAAATGGCGAGTGCTCTTTTTGCGGTCGGTTGTGGAGTGTGAACTCCCTTGGTCGCCACAACGTGGGTAACCCATTCGCGATAGATTCCAATCACTTCGTGGCAGTTATGGCGGATTTTTTCTGAACATGGTGTCTGTCCCATTATGTTCACCTCAAGACGGCATATTGTAGAAGCTACAGAATGCGCTTGCCTGCTCCGTACAATATTGAGAGTTCAAACCGAAGGGACTGTTTGGCTGGCACTCAGTTCATCAAGCGCGATGACGTCGGAGATGAGGGGACTTGTCTCATAGCATTGATCAAACTGAAATGAGGCCTACATACCTTGTCATTTGACTGAAATCAAAGGAAAAATTTGGAGAACACTCTTCGTAATTGTTGAGAAGATGGACTACGATCGCGGAAGTGAAAGCAGAACACTGTAGAGGAGTCGCGTCAATGCTCTGGTGGCTGTGTGGCCGCTGCTCTTGAGCACTTGATTGTCAGTGATGCATTGCAATGTCCAAGTTCTCTACTGCGATCTGGACTGCATGCTTGCTCCATCCCAAAACATGACGTTGAGCTGGACGTTGAGCCGAACAAGGCCCTGGCTTGTTCCGTCCGGAGTCGAGGTCCAACCGAGCTGTTGCGACAGCAACACTGTTGAACAGGACATATTCAAGTCATTAGTGATGGCTTCAACCCGTCAACATGTCACCTCTCATGGCAATGGTCTTGGTGGAGACTGCTACATACTCGACTCATCTTGAGCATTGTCATGGTCGCACAAGTAACTCTTGTATTTCAAGGGAACGGCATCTGGCTCCCATCAACACTCACTACCTGAGATGAAGAGCGACAGCAAAACGTGCAGCGTTCGAAGGAGAAACCGTGCATGTAGGTATGCTCATAAGTCATCCGAACTTTCGTATGTCCCTGAAGACTACTGGTGCATACCCGAAAGGATTCTGTCTCTCAGCATCTATTTGACGTCCTCCATATCCCTTGTCCCTCCATGCACCTGCAATTACTCGTCTCCTTCTTTGTTAACAACGTCCACGTTCTCATCCCGTTTCAATGCGGATTTCAACTTCTGCAGAGATACCTGCATCTTCCTCCAGAGCCATCCCTTCTTCTTCCCGCCAGCCTTGTCCTTCCGCCACTCTTGTCGTCTTGTTTCATCGACAATCAAAGCGTGCTCGTCCCATTGTATGCTCATTATATCAAATCAAGGAGGTTGTAGCGCACGAATAGCTGTTGCTTGTAAGTGTTCGTGGCTGGCGGGCTGCTGGATGAGAGATGAGCATGGACGCGTTCCACTCGCTACGTTCAATTAGCTTCGAAGAAGTTGCTGAAGACGCAGAACTGGTACTGACTTCGAACAGCTGCAGAATCAACGCTGGCGGAGGTATGGGAGTTTGGATCAAACGCCTGGATGAGTCGCCGTTGCAGAGATAGTTGAGACAGACAAGCACCCTCTGATTAACCCTTGCTCTTTTCGCCGTGATGCGTTCTGCACTCTCTCTCATGCTGTACCCATCTGACTCGTCGTACATCAACACGTAGTTTTCCAGAACTGCCCACTGTAGCCGCAGGACGCGGTTGTCATACTTGCCGATTGCGGAAAGGTACAGCTTCTGAAACGCGATTGAATCTCCTCATTACGACACACTGACCGCCTTGGTCTGTGCTCAAGCGAGCCGGTTTATAACCGCTCCGTTTCCTCGAAGCCACCTTCCTTCCTTCTTCACATAACCAGGTACGTCCCATTCATTCGTGATCTCGTCCCATGTTCTCTCGTTTTTGTTCTTCCGTCCCCTCTCACTTGCCTTTCTTATCCTCAACTTCCCTTTCCCTCTTACGAGTGCAGCACTGGGTGATCCCAAGCTCATCGACATCGCCTCGCGCAGTCGATGGGTTGCCTATCTCGCAGAGTGACAGGTGGTCTCACGGTTGGTAATGGCCCCGCCCGTGTCGCACGTACTGGACAGACTATTCTGTTCTAGAGGTCGACTACGCGAAGCGTACATGCATATCCAGTCAAAATGTGGGTGACCCCAAACTCGTTGACAAATGCCTCGCGCGGTCAATGGGTAGCCTTGCTGGAAGAACGAGTCTCTGTTTGAATGGTATGCAAAACACCAGCTGGAGGTCCGGCCGAGCGGTAGGTTAGGGTCGCGCGACTTGCTGTTGTCGCAATCTGGACAGATGGCCTAAAAAGCACTCTACATCTGATTCGGACGTCGACGCACAGCATACATCCATTTTTCATCAGTGCTATTCACCATTCTGGTGGAAACTGGCGAAGAACTCCCTGCTCTATTGCTTTTTCTCCTTTGGCCATCGCGACAATCGCTTTCTCATCCACACCGTGCTCAAGTGAGAATCTGCGCGCCAGAGGACGGTGGAACTTCACTTGAATCACATTGCATGACGATATGCGAGCTTTTCCACGCACCTGGAACAGCTATACTGCCGTTGTGCGCGAAGCAAATGATTGAAAGCCACCTTTTTTCATTGTCCCGCTGTCCGCCAAGCAGAACGAGACGCGCTTTCTCTCGACGTTCAGTCGGACGAGCCAACGTGGAGCCATGACAAGGCAAAGATAATGCCTTCTATAGGAGACTCGCATTAGAATGCTAGTCTGTGACGCTTAACGCTACTCCCTAACCTAAGGAACCGCTATTGTTCCCAAATTCCTGTTTCATTACAAAAGTGGCATGTCCATCGATTCCACTGGCTCATTGGGATCACTATCCCTAAGCAAATGCTACGAGCCGTAAGGCCGACAGTACATGACTCCATGGACCACGGTTGGTTGGAAGGGGAACGAGACGAAAACAGATGGAAATACCGTTCCTTGCTGTACAAATGGCGCACATGTATCAGAACTGATCCCTATAGGTTCGTATAAGTAGTACCATAGTTGGCAATGTTTCCACAGCGGTGCACTACATGGAACACAGCTTCCAATGAGACGCTCCCTTGGATTCTGCCCATGAACAGCGTGACTTCCTTCTGCTTAGCATCAAGCAGGGGCGCTTCTTGACCGACTTTTGCTATCGGATGGCACCGAATTTTTGTAGCTTATGATGGCCCACCATGAGTAATAAGAAAACGTTCACACCTTCTGGTGTGGAATTTGAACTGGATCATATTAGCAACGTGTTAGGATCAAATATACACTGATGCGACGCAGATCTCCCGAAACCCAAGACCTACAACGCGGGACGCTCGTCGGAGGGCAGCTTTCGCTCTTGCGTTTTGTCAACGCCAAGATGCACAATGATAATGCATGCAAATGTAAAGAGAACCAACGACAACCCTTGATTCCAGATTGAGCGATGTTGACTGACTCCTGCGAAGTCGAGCGTAATCCTGTATAGCCTTGACGATACCTCGACAGTCGAACCACCGCCATCAGTTTCTAGCATTGTGATAGTGTCAATATGGGACTAGTGTCGGCGTTGAGACGGGTTGTGTGGTAAGTAAAAGAGTAGCGGCAGATATGGAAGGCTCCATACGATAAACTGATCAGAAGACATCGTGCAGACTGGAGAAGATTGGGTATGACGGCGCTGCATTCGCATGGATCATAACCTAGGCATTGTGCCAAAGCTCTGGGTATCTTCCGAGTAGTCCACAAAGGAAAGCAGTACAGGTCTTCATCATCGCCAAGACGGTCAAAGGTCAATATCAAACCAGAACCCCATGCCGAACTCACGGACCAAACCCTCCAATTCCAACAGTTTGTGCCCTGAGAATCCACCCTCTCCTATCTCGGTCTGTGCGGCCTCCCATTGCCTCCACGACATGCTGCGGTCCCGAACGCACGCGATGACGCCGTCGACGAAGTTGTCCGCGGTCTCCGGAGAAGCGTAGCCGCAATCGATCAGTTCTCCATTCCGAAGCATGGTTGCCACAAACTCTCTCACATGGGGTTTGACCTCCTCCGATCCACTGCCCTCTACCTTCACCTCTGCCACGAATCTGCGCAAGCTCGGGCAGGCATTGAGAGCGCGGGAGACCATTTCTCCCAAACGAAAGCCGGGCCTCTGGAGCTCACCGACCGTGACCGTGAGGGTGAGGAGCAGATTATTTACTTCGTCTCTGACTTGAGGTGGGAGCGTGAGACGGAAATCGCTCGCTGCAGAGAGCTCTCCAGGCACAATAACGGTCTGCCAGAAACGACGGCGGGCCATCAGTGTAGCAGGAATGTTGGCCGCGATGGGCGACACGAGATGATGCAGGAGTTCGATTGCATTCTCATGATCCTGATCGGGATCCAGGAGTGCAAGTGAGAACGGGTCAATGAGCCCTTTGATGGTTGTGCTCTTCTGGACGGAGCCCATATCTTGCCAATCGCGTCTATACACTCTTTAGCTGGAATCTCAACATAAACGACAATAACAACGCGAAAAAGAGACTTACAGAGTTCGCAGGACCAACAAGTCTCTGTCGTGGGAAGGGGTGTAAGTGCTCGATGCCATTGTGGCCGTTGTGTTGTCCGCGATATGTTGATGTTTAGGTCAAAGTGAAGGGATGTAAGAGCAAGTATTGAAAGTCGAACGTTGGAAAGAAAGCAATCTACAGATGACACGGTATGTTCCGGCAACACATCATGACATTCGATCAGGCCAGTCGGCAGTCTTCGGAGTTTCCGCGGATGTGCTTCAAATTTGATTTCACCAGAACGTGATGTTACTTTCTCCAGTCGGGCGTTCGCCTCACACCAGCACGACCCCGAGAGTTTCACTTTCATTTCCGGCTTCCGACCATACCCTCTCTATCCGTGCCTTGAATTGCTGAACCTGACACCACGAAAGAGTCATCACTGACCAATCCTGTCGACCGAGACCATTGGTATTGCGTCTCGAAAAAACGATAAGAGTGGCGAAGCCACTTTCATGATTGACCATAGCCCCTGCTGTACTGCAGAGGCGTTGAGGCCTAATCAGAGCTACTTGCACATATCGTCTTCATGCGAGATAGAACAGCCTGCCTGGATCCATTATCCCCAAAGCTATGTATCCCGAACGCAGAGCACTCATGACTGCCGATCCCCAAACGCAAACACCAGCAAACCAGTATTCATCATCAGTACCACTAGTGGCTCAGCCGGGCTCGCTCCGTATCATCACCGCTCACCAGCCCCAGATTTCTTCGACCGCATCAAGGTACTCGTCGTAGAACTCCTTATCAGGCATTAGATAATCCTCGACGGAGGTGTCGCCCAGCGAATGATCACTCTTCAGCCAGAACCGACGGTTTCCGTTGGAGATGAAGATAGGGGCCAGACGCACAGCCTCCACTACTCTCTTCCGGACGAACGTGTCTTCGTCCATCTCCCAGGGTATGGCTTGGCCGAACTCCAACCTACTCTCAAGATGTACATCTGATGGATGCATAGCGAGGCCGTCCGACAGGACAATGGAACAGCGCCTCAAGCTTCCGAGTTGACCTTCTTCAGCGTCCAGGGTGACTAGCACGGTCAAGGTCTCGAAGAAGGCTTTCAAAACTCTCCAGTCGCCATTCGGTGGACACAGGAGGATGATGTCCAGCGACTCCACCCTCCAGAGTTGGTGACACTGTGAAGCCAAGCCCATCAAGGTCGTCGTGACGAGCTTCCAGCATCGGCTCCACTCCTCGACCTCACACCAGTCGACTGCGAGAACAAGACGCATGTTCTTGACTCGCTCGAGTAGGGCAGGCTCAACTAGGTCACCGTCGTCGACGTGCCAAGTCACCTTACCGTTCTTGGCACTGACAGTCACGGTGACGGTCTGGTTGAAGAACAACTCTCTGAACTGCTGTTTCAGGACGGGATCGCTGCTCGCAGTTAACATCCTCTTATTCTTGAGCTCCAGGTACTCTCCCATCGTTCTTGGGAATGGTGTAAGATCCATTTCAATCATGTCCTTCTTGATTTTGCGGAAGAGCTCGAGTGGAAGATCCTGGATGCGACTGATGAGCTGCGTATCTTCTGCGGAAGCTAGCCCGAGCGATGAGCTGACCCAGTTCATCACATCCAAGTCGGCCTGCGCCAACGCAGTGTTAGTGTTGGTCACCTGAGAAAAGCCCTGGGAAGAGTTAGTCTGCATGGCAGGTGAGTGGGTTTGCCTGTAAGCTTGAGGAGAGTGGGGTTTTGTTGGATGTGTAGCTTATGTGCAACGTCGTTGAACAGGTGTTTCTGATAAATAAAGGTTTAAGTCTCACACACAGCCGGGTATTCTTAAGAGCTTTGTAGTACATCTGGCCGTAGTTCAAGTTCTTTGAGCCCTCGACAATCGAGTTTCTTTGGGCTGTGTTATCGCGATGAACAAAGACTGTCTCAAAGCCGTGCTGGGCTCCGGATGTACAAAAGCATTGTTGCCTCAAGAATGAAACTGAGCAACAGCGAGCGGTGTAGCTGATTACCGTTTGACCATGTTCGTATCAAGCCATCGCCTCGAATACTTGTCGCCGCATGCCGTACGCCAGAGTGGATGCCCCCAGTCGCCCGCTTGGGCTTAATGGACCTGTTCATCAAATGCATGTGACAAAGATGTGTGATGGAACTCGACCAAATATGGTCAGAATAGGTAGACAATCGTTGGTGGGGGCCCTCACTCTATCGCAGGGATCCTAGCCAACTCGCTTGAAGGTCTTCCGGAGGCACATTGCAAACGCCCGTCCCGCCACGAGAAATCCTTCGAGAGATAAGGAGCCGAACAAAGAAGCCATCACAACCCGCCTTGAAGCATTCTCGTCCCTTCGCAGATAACCGTTCAGAGATGCCGTGTGCCCTATGACCTCTCCAGGAGCCAGTCCGAGCCTTGGGTTAGAGACCGAGATGTTCATGCCACAGATTTCTGGGTGAACCTTTGTACGGCTAGTGAAGCGCATCGGAGCTGGCCGTCTTTATCGTTCGTGGTGCGCTCTTGGTCATGGTCGTTTTGACACTTGTTGTTACTGTGGCGAGAGATGCGCAGATACGGACACCGTAGGTGAAAAATCGGCTTCCCAACGGAAGCATGGTAGGTTCTCGTATAACGCTTACGTTCACTTCGCTAGGTTGATGATTACGGGTCTCACTCCCCGTAGTAGTGTGTTGTATCAACGGGTAGCTGTTCACCATGATACCCTTCCGTCTCTATTAAGCCAACGCTTGTTCTTCTTCTAGTCTTTACCTATCCAGCATCAGCAAGCCTGGGAACCAAAAATATTGCACACTCTTTGTCCGTGCGAGTTTAGAACATGGAAGGATGCACAACGCCTTTGCGTAGCCGGGAGGATGCTTTGAAGCAGAGGGAGAAGTTGATCGATAAGGACCTTGAGGTGGACATCTCCTCTAGCAAGGGCATGTCCGCGATCCATCACAAAGATATTAGTAGCCCGTGGTTCGTCAACGCAGGCACAAACTCTGACGATGGCTTTTTCTCGCCTCATGAATCCTCACCATCAAGTAACCCAAGCCCTGAACTCCTGGCTGTTCGTACAGCTGCAGAGGCGGGACAGGAGATTTGAATGGACCACGGGTCTAGCTTAAGTGGAGCTGCTGGGCCTGTTCGTAGCTCAGGAGAACTAGGTCCTTGCGGAAATTGTGAGTTGAACTCCACACCAATCCAACAGATTCTGACAGGTTTACTTACCAGCCTCATGTACCCCAGCTATTCTCTGATATGCCCGCCGCAAACTGGACCTCGAAACCACACTCGAGCTCGAAAACCTTATCTTACGACTGCGCTCCAGAGTGGAGGAGCAAATGGTCATGGTTGAAACGGCTGAGCGTCAAGCT
Organism: Taxawa tesnikishii (nom. ined.); assembly: GCA_030247885.1. Lineage (NCBI taxonomy): Eukaryota > Fungi > Ascomycota > Dothideomycetes > Dothideales > Taxawa tesnikishii (nom. ined.). The sequence continues at coordinate 109,763 of JAPDRO010000007.1, forward strand.
GTCCGGCTCAAGGACAGAGTTTGGAAGATTGTTGCAGAACCACGAGTGCGTTCGAAGAAGCATCCAGGTGTGCGCGAACTAGTTATCTCAGACATGCTCATCAGAACCTTCAACATGAACCGGATATCTACAACGGCTCAACGCCGGATGGAGGTATTACGGCAGAGTGCGCGGGAGTTGGAGATGCAGTTGCCTGATGGATGCGAAGAGAGCAGTGCCGAGATAGAGGACGTCGGTGCCGGCGAGAGTCTTATGGATGGGGAGGCTGTGGAGCAGGCGTTCGCATGTGCTTCTGTTTGAGTCGTGTATCTGAGGGCTATCATGCTACTCCGGTAACCGTTCTTGCGTGCAGTGGAGAGTCTGTGGCGGGGCCTTTGCGCGTTTGAGTGAATGAATAGTAACATTTTGTAACCAAGATATACTCCAATGCGGCATCTTTTAATCCTAGAGCAGGAGAGACCGCCGTAGCGCGGCTTGTAACTATTTGACCCGGCAGCAGTTGTGGTTCTTCCTGAAGTCAGTGAGGATGATTAAGCCACGACTCGTGACGTCAATCCAGCATGCAGAGACGTTGATACATAATCCTGATCCACTTTGTTTTTCTGCATGCAATTACGCATCAACAACCGTGTTAAGGATGGCTACTCACACCAGTCGAAGGTAAGATGCATGACCTTTTTTCCAGTTCAGCTAAGCTTAGATGTGCAGAATGTGGCCGACGCACCTGCCTCTCGAGATTGAGAACAAGATCCTCGAGGAGGCCATCAAGGGCGACATGGCACTCTTCCCGAATGATAGTTTCAACCCTACCGGAATGCAGTTTGGCCAAGCATGCATAAAATTGTACGCCTCCATCCAAGACAATCAGCACATGAAAGCTCGCGCAAAGAGCACCTTCTACCAAGACCGCATCATGAACGACCGACTTCTGCTGGTTCCCGGTCCCGACCGGGACCTGGTGATGTTCGCCATAGATCCCGACAACCATCAACTCACGCAGCACCTGCGGCTAGTCATCCAAATCGATCCCTCAAGTGCTACCGATAGCGAAGCCATGGAGCCTAGGTGGTTCTGGGCCTTCCTTCTCAAATTTCACTACGGCGCCTTCCCGCAACTGAAGAGCTTACACCTTGTCTATTACTACCATGGCAAGGCTCGAGAACTTCACCCCGTAAAGCGCGGCGATCTCCACCAGCTCGTAGGTGAGATGGCCAGCGTCATCTATAGTGGACTCCCACACCTCGGATCGGTCTCGGTGACTTATGAAGAAGGGGATGAGCGGTATCAACCATCTCAAAATGTCCACAGCAAGAAGAAAGCCAACTTCGCGGGTCTCGGACGATTGTTGGCTCGTAATCGTGGGTGGTCGCTGCTAGCAGCATACGAAGGGCTTCTCCAGAACGCCAAGGAACTCGTGGAGGGACCCGGACAGCGCTGGACGTTCGTTCCGGGATTCGATGGGCAGGCGTCGTAGATGTCTATTGTGGATTAGGCAGTATGGTTGTGCGAAAGAAACATACGGGTGATGGCGAGTTTGTGACAATGCTCATCAGACAATACCGAAAAGAGTGGAGAATCGGGAGGAGATAACATGGAGCTTTGGATGATTGTGGTCTCACGTGGTATCATGAGAGTGTACAGCAGACTCTCAAATCGATTTTCCTAATCAATGATCTTCTTCGTGCTCCAGGCAGGTGGTGGATTTAGTGTTTTGGGGTTTTAGGGTACCTCTCACGATTAGCGCCAAGTCAACCACTTAGGATCAGCGCATGATCTTCGCTATGACTTTTGACGGTCACAAAATCACACAACGTCTGCGACCAGTTTTGCACCTCATGCAGACAGAAGAAACAAACAACATCGAGATGTTCCCTGAGTTCGATGATGACAGTATGAGCGCGGTGATGCAAGACTCCTCGATACGTCGGTGTAGCGCTGGGTACACCTTGCTGTGGCACAAAATGGGCTATACTGGGCGTGCTGCCGCCAAGTTTCTAAGGTACGGCTATGAAGAGAAGACAACGATTTGGCAACGGTTGGCTTTAGGTTTGGGCTTGTGATTTTCTCCTGCCATGTATTGCAATGGGTAATGGATCTACTGTCCAGGCAAGTGTATGGAATGATCAATGATTCTAAATGTGGGTCGAGTTTATGTATATCCCAGTGGCAGTGCGAATGACCTCTTTCCACACTTCATCATTTCGGCTTCCTGAGTGAACTATGTAGTGGTCATATGCTTCTTCCGGAAAACTCATCTCGATTGGGGGGATGGATGGGACATGGCAGAAATGACGATGGTGACCGTACTGGCATAACCACTGATGCCTCGAGCTTGCGTACCGAAGCGCGCGAGAAAATCTTACATGTCTGTGCCGCATTTTGGGCTCCATGATTCCCCTTTGCTCCATGAGAGATGATGGGAGGATTCGCATGCACTTTGGCCGACCCATGTGTCATGACACGCCCTCCAAACTATACGCATCAAATGAACACCCTCACCATCTGTCCAGCGCTCGAACCAGTATAACGTCGGGCTCGTAGTATGTACCGCCTATCAAGGATAAGTGACTGCACGGGAAGAAGCTGAGGAAGACAGTTCTGGACTATACACGCAACTTCACGGTGCAGCAACGAAGATTCTTAAAAAGATGGACGCGGGGAATCACAAAAGATGCAAAAAATTGGCGTCTCGAACGCGATTCGAAGCTGAGCTTCGGAGACAGAGCGTGTTTCAAACTCGGGTTCGAAACTTTGGGGCAGAGCAGAGCAGAGCAGAGTAGATCACGAAGCACTAGAACTTACACGATAAGCCGCCCGCCCATTCCACCACCACCATTCCACCACCGTACCCGATTTGGTACACCATACGGGCCATTCAAACAATTGTATATAGATCGGCGCCGCGAGTTGTCCCCGGCTTGCACCCAGGCCGATTCAGCTCTCATTGCAGTGGCATCATCCATCGTTCTATCTGCGGTAGGTGCAGGTATATCAAAGTGATCGAGCATGATCTGAGCCACGTTCTTGTTCCCCGGGGAACTAGTGTGCGACAATTGACTTTTTTGGAAGGCGTACCTTGCATGAACCCAAGGTTCCAGTACTCTTGCCCCAGCGCAACGAGACCGCATGCGTGTGTCATAGTTGGGAATCGTGCTGAGTGGTCTTTTGCGTCTATGGGTGAACAATTACACAGATTGCACTGTTCTCATCGCGAGGCAACTCGATCTCCCATATCCGGAGCGCCACGTTGGGGAAGGACTTTCGAGGTCCGACGAAGCAGTCAAGGGCTGCAGCCTCTTGCAACAAGCCTCCATACAATAACCAGTGGTGTTTCATTTACATCTTGTCAAGAAAAAGCATCGTTCACAGAGTGTAGCAGCTATGTGTTTACTTGCTGTAACAGGATCGATCAATGGCCTGATCATTGCCTTCAAACACCTCTTGAAAAGCCGCACCATAGTATCATCTTTTATATCTGCCTCATGATCTCGAAGCCTGTAGAGTCTACGTCATAGTGCCATGATTTCCGATCTCACACCGGCGTCGTCTACCCACATCTTCAGCACCACTTACGCTGAGCCATCAGCTTGTGAAAGCCCAGCTCAGCAGCCACCATCTCTGTCCCTGTTGCTGTCTGCTGGAGCCGGTCACTCGAAATTTGCGTTGGAAAGCCTAGCCGCGACTAGTCCTATCGCCTCAACCCAAGGGGTGAGTCCGCAGCCGAAGACAAACAACAAGACAAACAAAGACCACAGCTGATCATGAGACTGCACAAGGATGAACCGACATCCATTGACGTTTGCAGCTACCAACGCCGTCACACGCGACTACATCACATGCGTGCTGCTGTACAACCACTGAACTCACATCACTCCAGTGTTCGCAATATGGTGGAAAGTCATGCTGCCCGGTTGGAAACCGACGAGCTACCTTGGGCATTCCTCTCCCCTACAGAGAACGACGCGATGCCTGTCGGTTTACCCCGGGTGCGGCTTGTTCTCGATCTCCTTCCTCCTCTCCAATCTCCACGATCATACTGTCATACTCGCGGCTGGTCTGAGCCGGCTCCATGAAACGGAGTAAGTGTCCCAGAATCTTGGTGCGCAGTGCCGGAATGGACTACTGAGCTAGAGCCTGCCGACAAGATAGGCGCTGGGCTTGCCGTCCCGGGATGAAGAGGTGCAGAAGAGGAGAGAGAGGTGGCACAGCATACTGCGCTGGCTTTTCGGTGGAGGGAAGATACTGTATCATGCGGGGATGAGTCCATACAACCAAAACGTACCTGCTCATCCTCGTGTTGCTGCTGGGTCTACCTGCGCTGCCGTCTTCCCGTCAAGTGCAACAAACCCACCAACCTACTGCTGCAGTATCACTGCTGTGACCTCTGACCCTCTCCCCTTTGCATCAATCCAGCAGTCCATCGTCCCTCAAATGCTATAGGAGAACAGGCATTGAAAGCTTGTCCTGACAACGGCCTGTTTCTCCGTTCAGTGTTAGAAGCACCATCACTCCTTGTCCCGACGCCCACATCATCACACCTACGAAATCGTCGCCTTCTGAAGGAGTGAATATTATTCTAAACGGAGGATCAAGGCAGAAAATGAAGCGAATTGGGCACTGCCCTCTGACCTCTGGATGCTATCATCAGTCACAGACAGCGTTCGTCTGCTGGTGGAACGGCCACCGTTACCTCGCTTTTCGTCTTGCAGTGATCCTGATCTCTGGAGTTCCAGGTTTACCAAGAATAGCCACTGCCATCAAAATGCCGATTCCCGCCAAAGACATCTCCACTGGAAGCGACCCAAGCATTGTAACTCCCCTTTGAGTGCCATCAGTGCTGCTGAGTTTGTACTCTCGGATATATTGCATGATGTTGGTTGAGGGCAGGAGAGCATTTTGGATCCGACATCGTCTGACGTCGCGTACTGAGCAAGGTAGGGCAAGAACGAACAGGTGGGGAAAGCCTTCGCGGTATATAGTACCCTCGCGCCTGCCTTTTCATTATACGAGTCTGCAAAGAAGCAGGATTTGGGAACGGGTGTGCTTGTCGTTCTGCTGTCGGGCAATACATGCGGTCATCTCGTACGTTCGAGGACATCTAAGTCCATGTTCACTGCGACTAGATGGATGGAACCTGCCGCATTGCTATGGTATTCTCTATCCCTAAGTGGTACCGCGAGCGTAGCGGTATGTATGAGATATCGTTACCGTTGTGGATGACCAGCAAGCAAATCGGTACGTTTTCCAATGCTTCGTGGCAGATAGCAGGAAGCCTAGGATTGTAATGCAGTGAAATAGCACATGGTTCGAGGGATGGTCAGAGATGAGAAAGCATTGATCAACCTACGATTCGTGCCCGAAGGCTATGATGGCCGTCCATCACTCCGCTCCCCTTCCTACCGACACAGACCTCTCTTTTTCTCTTCCTCTGCCTGCATTCGGTTAGTGTGCTATATTTTCTTCTAGAAGGATTGAGGACTGACCTTGAGCGTTAGCGCTAGTCACCGCGGTTGGCGGGCTCGTTGCCCTAGTCGTCAACCTGTCAGGATAGATTAGCTTCTCCTTCGACCGCGAGAGTGCCCACAGAGGCTATCACGATGCAAGACGCTGAGGAAGACGGTAGAAAACGCAAGTCAAGCGATGAAAAGCAGGTGGGAATGGTCCATGATAGCGAACGGTCAGTAGTGAGTTGGGGCATGCTGCTCGAGGTGCAGAATCGCAACATTGATGCTACGCGTTGGCATTACAACAACGTCTCAGGGGTCGGGAAGCACGGCTTAGGAGGGTGGTATAAGCGAACACTTACGTCGTCATCGCGGCGCAGACGGCGCAGAATGAGCTGCGGCGTTAACATGTACGCCGCACCAAAGATGACGCCAGCAGCGAAGCTGGCCTTGATACCGGCCACGAAGGCCCAACGGATCTCCTGCCTAAGAAACTCCTTGAAGGAAGAAGGCATGTTGGCGGTTGTCGTGATGGTGCAGGATTTGTGAGTGATGTTGCTGAGAGATTGTAGAAAGAGGGAAGTGTGTGTGAGTTGTACGAATGCTGACAGCGGGACGCTCAAACCTCCTTGGCATGTTTGAAGCTGCTGGTTTAGGAAGTACTTTGACCGCCTTCCACACTCGAAGCCAATTTCCCACTTATCCACCATCTTTTCATTGAACATCATCCCCGTCTACGAGCAACCTCTCTTATAATGCCCATCTTCGGCCATCGCTTTATTGCATGATGTGCTCTGCTGGCTTCGATAGTCCACTGTCCCACCCAGATGCATAGCTCGACGCGTCTCCACATCACTGCCCACTGCTTCTTCACCTTCCCGTACGCACAATCAACTACCGTCTGCATACTGATATCTCTTACAAACACTGTGATGCTGCTCAGGAGATCCCTACAGGTATGTCATCCCTATTGTCTTCTTGATGGCCCCCTCGGGAATCTGCACCACGGGCCCGGGCGACCTTGCGCAACCTAGCGCATCCGATTCCGAGCAGCACACAGTTTACCGGCTTTTACTGTTCCATACGGTTGTTGAGCACAGTTTCAAACGAACACCATCACTGGATCACCCTTTCACCTCAAGGATCGCTTGGCCCGGCGACTCTCTACCTACTTTCACAACAATCCCGCTTCCTCTTGCTCGATCTCCGTCCCGTGCGACACACAGTTATACATCAACATCACCACTTCCCTGACGCAACAACTCGTCAGCAGATGCCAACCATCTACATCATGCTCTCCGCCGCCCTGGCTGAAGCCGCAAGTCGGGTTCAGCGCATCCTGCAGTCTCAGCCTACGTGCGGACCATTGCAGCACATTCGTGGTGAGTACTGGCTGCGGTCCTGCTTTCCTTCAGAGTTCACCGCAACACTGTTACTGACGCGCCATCTAGACCGCTGACGTCTGCCCTGAAGTGCGACATCATTAGGAGTGTATCTGTGTTTCATCCACCCCACGACATCAATATCTCATCGTCATTACATCCCGCAGCAATCCTTTCGCACTAAACGGTGACCTTATAACGACCCAAGCTATAGCTCTACATTGAGGCCGGGGTCAGAAACACCGGTTTCTTCCAGAATGAGTTCCCACCATAGTCGCAACCTCTACAGTGTTGCACTGGGACTCTGACACTGCCCGGTCTCTGGAGGAAGGAACATACATTCGTGCATGGTGGAATATGCAGACGAAGACTTCGCCCCTAGAGAGCTCAACTGTGCTTATGCTCTTGTCCTGAAGCTACATCCCGCAACGCCGTCGATCCAGTTAACGGACCTCTGAGAAGGCCATCACAACCTCACCTCCGGCTTTCAATGCTTCCCTCTCGACACCAACATTTGACGGCATATCCACAAGTCTTGAGAGTCCTTTTGAGGTAGGTTTACCAGTTAGTCTGACTTGTATAGCACATACGGAACTGACATGCTTGTGCAGAACCACGTGCCCCTGCCCTTCCCGATGCCTACCGGACACCAAGGACGCTACTCACTATCAGCAATGAGCGCAAGGAGATATTGCCGTCGAGAACATCAAGAGATCGGAGCAGCACTTGAGCGCATCTTCGTCGACAGCCTCACACATTAAGAAGACACCAGCATCGCATCCTATGGTTGGAGAGGATGCAGGGTTCTCCTTTCCGACCCGTCTGGAACTGAGTACTTTGGTATATGTAGTTCACTGGCGCCTCCAAGGCCCAGATGTACCCACCCCTGACCGCCGCGGTACGAGCTGGGAAGACAGGGCGAGCAGTTGTTGCGAAAGAAATCGCAGCTGGGGAGACCGGGATTTAATCTCCCCATAGTCGCTTCCGGCACGACTTCCCAGAACCGTATCGATATCATCTGAACGGCCGTCTTCCGCCGCTAGGACTGCTTGCACACCTCTCCGCCGTTTCGCGATACTAGAGTCGTTACATGCGGCTGGAGGACATGTTATTAGAGTAACCTGGTTCGACACCGCTATCCGCGGATCCTGACCGTCCAACATGCCACCGGCGGTATGTGCGAGCCCTGAACGATCCGGATGTGAGTCTGAGTGATTAGAAGTATCGGGTTCAGCAAGCTAACGTAGATAACCAGGTTGGCTCCACTGATGGGAGCGGGTCTCACGGTCACTGTTGTAGAACCGTGACGGGAAGGAAAACCCGGTCAACAAACCGCCCTCGACGAAGGACCACACCTTCCCGCGGTGTCGAGGATCACTGCTCTGTGCCAACAGAGATGCAGAGGTAAGAGAAGATTGATTGCTCCTACATATTCGTCCGCTTACACTTTTTGCAGGACTGGGCATATCTGCTGCCCGTGGCGCATTCGTCAACATGGTCTTGTCTTCAGTCTTCGAAGCCGTCAAGAGCTGGGTCAACTGCCACCGGAAGGAAAATCGGCGGGAACGCCCCCGGCAACAAGCTCGCACCTCCTCCTAATGCTGGGATTTAATCCTCACCAGGAGTTAAGATGCGTCCAAACCGCACAGGCATGGCGAGGTCAGCGGGGACATGCGATATCGTTTCTTGGCTTGGACCCGACTTCGAACAGCGAGATACAGCCTCTTTGTTTTTCGTGTCCTCGACCTCAGCCGATTTCTCCGCTTTCAGTATTGCAGCAATTAGCGGCGTGCTTTGTCGTAGGTTCATTTCCTTCGGCTTCCTCTTTGTTCAGTCGCTTCCGGAGCGTCAAGGCTCCTAGGTTGCCGACATTTCTCTTCGGTAATATACCTGTCATCACACGGCAATTTGCACTACGGCGTAACAACAAGCTTTCACTGTCGCAAGATTCCACAGCCACGCTGGAGGGCGATCTAGTCGAGCAGTGACCACTTCCACAGCATCGCAGGGCACCCGTGTGCTTGAGCGCTGTTGTTTGCCCACGTCTTCGAGTATCCCAGCAAGTCACGGCTTGTGCCGAAGATGTTCTGCCGCCATCGCTTCATCAAGGTCGGCATTGCATTGCAGGCGGTACACTTCGCTCCGTCGTGTCTGGCAACTTCAGCGCCAGCAGCACTTACAAGAATTTTATGCTGAAGAACTCCAACATCATCAAGCGAAACCTGCGAACACAGCGACTCCTCCGGGCGAGGTTGTCCATGCGCATGACCTAGGCACGAGTTATGCTCTCCCATTGTCCCCTCTGAGCCATCCATCCCGATTCACTACTCCAGGACATGGCTACTGTACCGAAAACGAGTGGAAGGTGCTGAGCCTTCAATGCTCCCGGCCGTTCTGGCTCTTCCAATCCCATAGTTCCAAGGTCCCCTCCTCTTTCCCGAACCCCTCTACCTACCAAGACGAAGGAAGCGACCGACACCACGACGACAGTCCCAGTGACGGTACCAACTACTTGACAACATGGTCTTCGCACGTCCGAATCGCCTCCGAAGAGTCCGCGAGGCGTCACACGCCCCGCCAGCCTACCAAGCGTGGCATCCAGAATTCGGACTGGCTGCCTAGCAATATTACACAAGTGTTGCTGATTGCAAAAACATCTCGTAACTTTCGAGTCCCTTCGATGATACTCTGGTTACGTGTATCAGCTTCACAGCCAAGCTTGGTCTCGCGTGGAGACGAATAATGGGAGCGAGGAGTGGACGCAAGGCTTCGGCCGAAGACTCTGACAATGCTCCCACCTTGAGGCTTCCGCAATTTCCATAGCCTGGAGGCAGGTAGCAATGACAATCATGAGTCCGAAATCTGCGGTCGCTACCTAAACCCCCGACTGGTGCACCGCCGCGAGCGCCGTTCTCAGCAACTCTCCAGTTTGGCCATCAGTCACAAAGCTGCTCAGCAGCACATCGCCATCTGCTTCCACGGGAGCTCTCCGTGAATGGTAGAAATACCGCTTGCGAGAAGTAGCTCAGCAGCTCGCGCAGGGATTCGCCTTCACACCCTGGCACCGTCGCTGTTGTAGATAGTCTTTGCAGCATCGTAGCGTGCGCCAGCGCGTATCGTCTAGACGAACACTTCTCCTAGTAAGCAAGGGCTGCCGCAAGCATGGCGGGTCAGCGTGAGACGCCTGACATGACCTCGAACACGGCGGCATCCGTTATCGCCGTAGGCCACTGCACCACCTGGAATCATCGAACGTCCAAGCGAAGCGGTATTCTGGCTCCCGTTGAGTCCGCCGCGGAGAACATCATCGAAGACGCTGCGTCCGCCGTCCCCCGGCGGACAGCAAGGGTGCGGTCACCGGTGATCCCATCGTTTATCATCAGCTGCAAAAGCCAAGCTAGAAGCGGCTCGACTACTCCGTTCCATCACCGGCTCTAAGCCGCACCGAGGTGACTTGTACTGCGTCCTTCGAAAGTAACACTGTTGCCCCTCATAACAAATCCTGATGGCCGAAGAGCCATCCACCGGATTACCTGCAGCCAAGAATCTGGTCAGATCTCAACGGCGTCTATAGAAAGTGGGATGCGTTCGAAGACAGAATGTCTTGAGGCCGTCTACATGCTCGATCAACGGCCAGACAGCCCTTCACCCACTCCTATCAATTCCGGACCGCAAGAGAAGGCTTTGGAGATAGGATTGACCGAGGACCTGTCTATTGTTCAACGACCTCCAGGAACAGGCAGGACTCCCGTATCGGGTCTGCTGTTTCAGACCTTCAGCACCGTCTTGCGGGAGCTATCAATCGGCACAGCCTGGCTCGCACGCCCCGCACACTACTCGGACAAGGCTACCCGTCCGTATGCTAGAGGGAAGTTGAACATCCAGCACAGTTTGTGCGAAAGAGGCAAGAGGGCGAGGGAAACACGCAACAGTAGGGTGGTACGGGTGTTGAGTTTGTCGTCCCCGACTTGCATCCGAAGGCCGAGCCAGAACCATGGGATGGTGAGGACGCCTACCTTTGATGTTCGATATCATTGACTGAACAACGGATGCGGGAATCCGCAACAACCAGGCATCGTTGGGATAATGCAGGTGGCCCGGAAGGTCTCTACCGGTTCCTCTGCGTTCGGCGAGTCGAACCCTTGATACTCTTCACGAGCGCAACATCGAGCAGTGCTGTGGTGGTCTGCTAAGGTGTGTGGCTCCTACAGTCGTTGCCTGCGGATGTGATACCGATAATCTACAGAAATGGAAATGGAATCTTCATTGGCGAGAAGTTACCAAGTGAGTTGGGGATATCGCGGACTGCCGAGAGTGAGGCGGTGCCTGGGGCGGAGAACGTCGACGCAACGGTAGTCGCTGGACTTGCTGGATGTTGCTTTCCTCGCTGGATAGAATCATGCAAAGCATCATAGGATTCCAGCCCTCGGGCGTGCCACCCGCCGTCCTTCGTCTCGGTCCAGCTTGCAGCTGTCGATGTGCGGTCTGGTGAACCGTCTCCCTGCCTGCGACCTTGCGACACACCGGAGCCCTTCATCACCTCTCGCCTTGATCCAGTTCCTAGCGTTCACCTCCGCTCAGTCGACCGACAACACCCGCCCTTGATGTCTTGGAAACCGTGGAGCAAGGTTTCTTGCCATTTTTCTATTCGCCCGACCAGCACAACTTCCTTTCCCACCAGCCGATGATGGCCAGCATTCCGATCGCCATCAACAGACCGCCCATCTCATAACCATCTACCCTCCATTCGAGAAGGTCCGCCCACTCAACATAGGATGAACTGGACGCAGCCAGCTGAGAACCTCGTAGCATCACGATGGTTATATGGCGTGTCCGTACCGGGTCTTAGCCGACCGCGTCATTTTCCAGCGGCTGAACACGTCAAATACGAAGTTTGCTGAGAAACCTCAGGCCGAGGACTTGGTAGCCATAAGAGGTATCCTTCGCACAAGTAACTTGCAGAGCGTCGAAGCTGGGGCCAACATGCAGCTTTTGAGAAGTGAAGACGAGCGGTAAGCCTACCGGTCTCACAGGATGGCCATTCATAGTCCCCAGATCATACCTTTTATTACTGGCGAAAACCAAGATGGTGCCGTCTTCGGAGGGTTCTGGAGACAGCCGAATCGCAGATCAACTGGAGTTGCTGGAATCGAACCCAAGACACACTTCCTCCCTGCATCAGGAAGAGCAGCACCGCAACTCAGACCAGCCTGTGGCTGCTGGAGGCGAGTCCTCGAACAAGGTTGGATTGAAGGAAACAGGCCTCGTAAGACCGCCTTCGGAGGAACGGTACGCGTGGGAGTTAAAAGACAACATAAGAGTAATGAACAGGTCTCGCAAGACCACCCTTCGGACCACCCGAGCGGCTGCCGGACGAGCAACACTGCAAGCAGTTCAAAGCGTGCTAATCAAACTCTGACGGAGGGATGTAAGGAAAAGGGCCTCGTAAGACCACCCTGCGGACCAGCCTACCGGCTGCCGGATTCGAAGGCTTCAAACCCCGTCATCGAAACTTCACGATCCAGTCCTTGATGATGATGGCCGGTACCTCTGGGTGACGAAACCAAAAGGATGACAAAAGACACCGGTGCCGTACCGCAGAAGAAACGAAGACTAAAGCACAGCGAACGCGACGGACTCAAACAGAGACAAGAAGAGAACCGAAATCTCGAACCAATCTTTGACTGTCGGTAAAAGCAGCCCCAGAACCACAGAAATCCCCAGCCCACATCACAGCATTGCATCAGCCAACAGCGCGAAGGCCGGCGACGGACTGCAAGCGGCATTGTTCATGGGTCTTCAGCTAGCGCACGAGTGCGACGGCGGCGATGGTTTACACCAGGTGAAGACCTGACAATTTCCTGACAATGAACATGAGGCTGCCGAGCAGCAGGCGCATGACCGGAGTGCGATGAACGCCCTCAACGGTTAGGCCAAGGCGTGCTTTGCACAGCTCCCAGGTATGCGGCATACCGGTTTTCGATTGGCGCACCAGCGCGATGGCAGTAGTGATTCACACCAAACGCATGGCCAGTATCCTTCCGATGAGAAACAATGAACATTCGAAGCAGCAGACACATTACTGGAGTCTCATGTAGAGCCTCGACGGTTAGGCCAACGCATACTCCGAAGTTCCAGGGAGCCCGAGCCCAGCAACAGTAAGACTCCTCCGGCGGTACTATCTGCAACCAAATTCCTCCCATACCAGCAAAGTGAAGACACAAGCAGAAGGACGTCCAGCAGAACAGCAGCAACGATGAGGCAATCCCACAGGCCAGCGCGAGACTGCTGGAACAAAGGCACTGCTGGAACAGAGGCGACGAAGACAGCATGACAGCGGACGAAGTGACACGAGCCGGTCAATGACTGTCAGTTCCGAACAAGAAGGAGCGAAGCTTGAAATGAGTCTATCTCAGACCAGTCTCGGAGGACTGCTGGGAAAGGAGTGTGAGTGTGAGCACCGAGCCCAGAAATAGAAGACAGCCTTCGATGATCTACATCACGGAGCACATCGATGAGTACCGGACGACGGCACGATGCTGTGACCGACGAGGTCTCGGGTTGAGGCTGGCATGAAGAAGAAACGATAGGACATCGGACCAGTCAGAGACTGCCGGAAGACGCGAGTGACAGGGCTCATCGGACCAGCCGAACAGCTGCCGGAAGCAAGCAAAGAAAAGCGATGCCGCGGACCATCCCATTGGGAGCCGGTGAAGATGAGGCAAGAAAAAAGAAAGCAGCTGAGAGAGATCTAAGGCTTGGAAAGAAGAGAAAGGTGACGAAGGATGTGCAGTGTCGCAGACGCCGCTCCTTCTCCAGGAAAGGTAGTGGCCTGGTCAGTGATGCGAGTGGCAAAGACGGGACTATGGTGTGAGGTCAGCGCCACAGCCATGAGCCATCAGCCCACCTGGAGAAGCAGAAGAGGCTTACGTGGCGGAAGCGCGAAGCGGAGTAAGAACGACGAACCATGATGGCAAGGAATCCTGCTAAGCGGCTATGGCTTGCATCGCCCGATCTACGTTTTCGGTGTATACCATAGTCGCTGTCGAGATGTGACGGAAGCTTGACTAGCCTGCTGAGACAGGTTGTCCTCAAGGCTTACCATCACCAGCCAACAGTGTATCGATACACCCCTTCCTGATTCCCCGGCCAAAGGTCTCGAGCAAAGCCCTCAGTCAAGGCAACGAAGCCATCCGAAACGGCACCGAAATCCCACGGTCGCGATCCAGTCATCCAAGCTCTGTGCTTCGCTCCTCGCTCATGGTATGTTGTGGAAGTCTTGATACTGGGGAGTCGGATGCGCGTTTCGTCGGCGTCGCTGCCTTGTTGTCGGGGTGTGCTGGAACCGAAGCCGGAGGTAAGTCGGAGGTGCCCAACCACGCCGTGACCGTTTACACATCGAATCGTCAGAGGGAGGGTGACGGAGATGGGCGGTGGCATAGGTGGAGGTAGGACAAGAGCAAGTGAGGCAGCGGTGAAGGCGTTGAGTTGCTGTCGTTCTGATGAAGGGAGGGAAGGAACGAACGCGCGGTGCTGCTGCTTGAGCGTGATCTCGATGGCGTCGGGAGGGAAGGCGTTGCCCGTGAGGCAGTGACGAGGGCTATTCAGCAGAGACAAGGGACGCTCCGAAGAGCAGTCGCGGGCCTCGCTATCATCGCTGCTCGTGCAGAACTGGCGTGGTGTCACTGCTGTGGGTCGTTGTTTCCATCGAAAACCCCTCGCTTAACGGCGATGCCAACGCCTCAGACGTTGGTGAGGACGTCGAGGAGGGTGAGATGGGCGACACAATGGAGGGAGGTGGTGCTCAACGAGTGCAGGAGGGTGTTGTGATGGTGTTCATGGTATAGGAGGGTGAGCGATGAGGGGAGAAGATCGTCAACCAAAGTGGAGAAGTTAGCTGGAGTGGGTCACGTGAGGAATGACCACTTTCGAAGGCTTGAGGACACAAGGACACTGCTAATATTGATGTCACAAGGCTTGGAGAGGCTCAAAACACGTATGGATGCTCATTGATCATTGCTGAAGAAGATGGAAGGCGTTTTGGGCCACAACATGCGACGAGAGGCAAACAAGCAAGCAGCCTCTGAAAAGCTCAGCCATCATCACCTTCCCTACGCAAACACACCAAGCCAGCAGCGTGTCGGTCTTTCCTTCACTTCCACGACTGAGTCTTCTGGTCATGCATGCGGACAGTGCTCTTTGCAGCAAGTACTCCATCTTTCCTACCACAAGAACGAGCCTCCGGGCGCCCCATCGCGGTTCCAATGCCCACCGAAACAATCCTCAACTACTCAATTCTCACAAAGTAGCTTTCGAGACCAGGTTCTCCACCCTCAAGCTGCGGAAGAATCGTCGCAGTCCTTTTGTCCTCACCGTTGGTGAGACGAGAACACCAGCGCCCTACAGCAATCATACATCCGATCCAGCGTTCCTACTAGCACACTACACCTTCTTGTCGCCCGTCGGTAAACCATCTCTCTCGCCGCACAGTCAGAACACTCCTCCCTCGATCTTCGATCGCAGCAAGCCATCAGCTAACGCAACATCGCTCTCCTCCAATTCAAGCTCATGCAACCACCCTCAAAGCCTACGCAGAAGATAGAGCCTCCGTGCTACTGTCCGCTGAAACCACCCTCAAGGTCGCCGACGCGCTGCGCTCTTCACAAGCTCCATCGATGATAGGTCTCACAGCAAAGACGCCTCCAAGCCAAGACGCCATGTCACCGTCCGCGTCTGCGGGCCTAAAGCACAGCAAGCGCGCTTTCGTCCAAATATACGTATGGGTCCCATCACACATAGGAGAGTCATGAGGCGGAACCAGCAATCCGATAGTCGCCTTGTGGCCGTGTCTTTTTCCGCGCGGGGTTGTTTGCACGCCCCACGATCATCTCCTGAGCAAGATCCTCGACCGGCAAGGAGAAGAGAAAAATGACGATGGTAGTATGGCAAAGCGAACAGAGGATGGAGGTGTGAAGAAGGGAGGATTAGAATGAGTAACGAACGGGAACGAAAGAGCGCAGATGATGAATTGGTCCCCCTACTGCTACGGTTCTTGTTCAGTGAGGGTGTCGGATCTGCTCATGCAGACGGTTTTCTGTACCTGCAGATACTCTTCCTCGCACAACTGTGAGCGATTATTGGTTCTTCAAGATTGGGCAGCGGCGACTCTTGCCCCTGCCGCTTGTAATGCATTGCAGCAGCGCGGGCGTCTGGGTAGCTTCCCTCTCCGATACGAGACTCGATCTCAGCGTTGATGTTTCTTTCGTGAAGCCAATCGTCGCCGTTCCACCAACATCTGCGTTTTATGGTAGCTTCTTGAGATGCCGCGCCTTTGCATCGTACGCGTGCGTATCCTCATACTGCTGGGGTCTCCTCGATGACTTAGACGGTTCTTCCAATGCATGATGCAGCTGCCTGCACCCCTTCCTATCTCGTCACTGGTGTTCTTCAGTCGCTGATAGTATATCGCCGTGACATCTACAGCCGAAGAGTCTATGCTATGATCCTACCAACGTGCTTGCATCGACCACACCTCTCTACTCTCACGCCAAACGCGCACGTCACTCCTCACACGCCAGCCGCACACGTCTCCAAACCGCTCATACCAGTGCCCCAAAACCCCACTCTATTGTCTTTAATACAAACCGTCCAAACGCCCAACTCTCGTCCCAAAATCCGTCCGTTTTCCGATCTCATTTCTTTATCTATGAATGAGACTGGAATGCACCCACCTTCAAACACCCCTCTCCCCTCCGCTCCGAACCTCCATGCTCACTCACACATAGCACACGATGACATGCAGCCAATGCCAGATCACTTACATTCCCAGCGTGCATAACGTACAGCATGCCACAGATCCTCCCTTCTCGCACGCTAGACTAACCCCAAGTCTGCCCATCTCAACCCCCCGAGCGCTTCAGAGGGAAAGTTGGGTGAGGCTTGAGGACGGGTGGCCGGGGGTTCTCGAGGCCCGAGGGGAGCGAGGAAGAAGGAAGAAGAAGGAGAAGAAGAGGAAGAAGCACTGCCGCGGCGGCCGAGAGTGTGGGGGCGCGTGGAGTGGGATTTTGTGGAGCGCATGACACGGGATCGGCGGTGCGGCGGGTGTGGCTGGGCTTGACGGGTTTGATGGGTTTGTGTGTGAGTGAGTGAGTGTGTGTGGATTGTGTCGGGAGTGGGTATGGGTCGTGCGTGCAAGAATAGCACTCTGCGGGCTGAGGAGTGGGCATGCGTACGCACGTCTGTCGGCAGATGTGGAAGGGGGGTCTGATTGGCGGATGGCGCGGGCTGTTGTAGGAGGATCGGCGGTGTTCCTGGATGCGTCGTGTAAAGGAGGATTTGGTTGGATGCAGATGGATGGATGGATCTGGCTGTGTAGAGGATGTGCAGGATGGAGGATGGAGCATGTCAGGCAGCTGATCGCCGTTCCGGAGCTCGTGGTGGCCGCGCAAACAGCTCCTGCCGTTCCTGGGCGAATGCCTGGGAGGATATTTGGGAATCTGCAGCGCAGGAACGACGCGCAGACACTCGACTAATTCTCCGATGCATCATGCTGGATGTGAAGGAAGTGAAGGAAGTGAAGGGAAGGCGCGGATGCGCGGTGGATGCAGTGGTGGCACCATCTGTCTGCAGATCTGATGGCTCATCTGGAAAACCGCAGCACTATATCCCATCTGATCTGACGCTGATTTGAGGAGCGCATGACGTCCTCCTCGCTTGTGGCTCCACGGCCTTTGCAGCATCGGCTTTCGGACTTGGCGAAAGCTTCTCGGGCAACACGCGTCAAGCAATCCTGGCTGAAGCAGACTGAGATGACGATGCCCGCACGCTGCAGTGAATATATACACGGCTCGTGTGCTGCAGCCAAGATGGAAGACAACATTCTGTGTGCATATACCGCCCTGCTCTATTATTCTTATCCTGACTTGTTGGGAAAGCGCGACCGACACTTCACCACGCCTGTCGACTGAACGAACACGCGACGCGACAACCCCGCGACACTCACACATACCCAAATCAGCATGCGTTCGACCTTCTCTCTCGCAGCCGCTGCGGCCCTCCTCTCCACCGCCAGCGCACAAGGCCACAATGGCTGGAACGGCAACACCAATGGCAATGGCAACAATGGCGGATTCGGTGGACTGAGCTGTCTGGTACGCCAACCATTGCAAGAGCAAGAGCAAGAGTAAGAGTCATGACTGTAAGGCTGACACACACGCACAGAGCAATTGCTGGAGCGACTTCACAAACTCCGGTACCAATGCAGGCAACCTGAACGGCTTCTGTGGAAACGGCACCGCCGTCGACGCAGTAAACAGCTGCATCAGCTCGTCAAGCTGCAGCGACAGCGACAAGAACGGTGCGTTTGCCCTTCCTCTTCCTTCCTCCCTCCCTCCCTCCCTCTCATCACCTCCAATGCAATTCATCCCCTATCAAACCTGACCCGACAGCACCACTAACGCACGTGCAGCCACCTACCAAGTCCTCGCTCAAATCTGCGCGAACGCCGGCACGACCCTCTCCGCCTCGCCCGAAGCATCCTACAGCGCCACTTCCGGCGGCTCCGCCTACCCAACCCAATACTCCTCCTTCCTGACCCAGACCTCAGGCGCACCCTGGGCCGCTTGGGCCTCCGCCTACAACGGCAGCGCCACCGCCACCGCCGGCGCCCCCACCTCCGCTCCATTCGGCTGGCGAGGAGGCAACGGCTACGGCCCCTTCGGGCAAAACGGCAGCAACAGCGGCTGGGGTCCCTGGGCTTCCCGCACCTCGGGCGCCTGGACAACCGGCCCGTGGACGAGCTGGTGGGGCGGCAGCGCATGCCCGCCCAGCACCTGGAGCGGCTGGACGAGCGGACCCTGGGGCACCAACGCGCCGTGGACGAGCTGGGCCGGCTGCAGCGCCACCACCACCGCCAGCAGCGTCGTCACCACCACCGTCACGACCGGCGGTAGCACCGTGACCACCACCAGCACCGGCTTTGGGATTCAGGTCGCTGCTGTCACTGCTTCGACGACCGGGTCTGCTAGTGCTAGTGCTTCGGCCGCTAGCGCAAGCTCTAGTGCCGGTGCCGCGCCTAGGAATCTCCAGGCCGCGGGGGCCGGTGTCGGGCTCGGGGGTCTCGTCGCCGCTGTCCTGATGATGTGAGAGCCTCACACACGTGCAACCTCTCGCGAGAAGGGCCGATGGAGACCCAGTCCCTTTCACGCCATGAATCATCTTCCTGCATAACGGGCAGCAGCGGTCTGAAACCGGGGCGCATTGTGTTTTTTTATTGGGCTTGGACACGATGGGGATATTCTTTCGGGCTTATATATACCCTCTCTACGACGCTCGCTACGAATCTGTCCTGGGGGCTTGATTGGATTATGTAAACTGGGAAATATGAGACCTTTCTCAATTTTTTGTTTTTTGAAAAGCGTTTTGTGGAGAGTAAAGCACACGCGCTGTTGTTCTGATGATCCCTCGACTGGGGGCTTTTTGTCACACATTTTTTGCTCCTTCGCTTTGCTTGGGTTCGAGTGTGGAGTGGGGGACCAAAGACTCGGCCGCTGATCTTGCATGTCACAGATCTCTGGGCATGGCAAGGCAGAGCAGAGCAGACATCACCAAGGTGAGGGAGGAAGTGCTACCTGTTCTTGCAGCCATAAGACCCAACTTGCAGCAGTACACGTACTGGTTACACTAGAAAGTTTCCTTTTGGAAAGCGTGATACAAGGCGCTTCTGATGTCTCTATGTCACTATGTTTCGTCCCAGCAGCCCTAGTCTCAGGGGTGGGTATACTTCTCGCTCCATGATACATTGACGCTCGATTTTGCGGGCCGTTCGAGCAGTTGCATCGTTCCGCAAAACGCAGGAGGCGTAGTTTTGATCGCGCTTCATCATCATCACTCACTTTAGCGTTTCATGTCCTGATTGGTACGTGTTTACTGTACTATAAAGTTCATGCCCAGAAGGAACGTCGATGGATAAGACACAGTAGAACCTTCCCTACATCTCGGATATCCAGCTATAGAACAAATGCTTCGCATCACCGCAATTCATCGCAAGGCTTTGGAACAATCGAGAGGAGCGGAAATAATTTCATTGGAACTGCATAGACTGTCCCGAACCTCTCCTCAAATCCCCATTCCACCCCTATCTCGCCAAAGAAGTCAGCAGTGATACAGCGCGTGTCAAACACTAGAATCGTAACGGGAGGTTGTGGGCTCAGATATTGATTTCTTGATCAACGACACCCGCAGTCCGCCCGTACTGCTGCTCCTATGGGCAAGTAGGACATTTGGTAGGACGCATGCAGCAGGATAGAGCGGGGTGTCTCAGTCCTTTTACCGGTGAGGAGATCATCATGGCGTTGAAGGGGAAGGTGGGGGAGGAGGGGATGGCTTACCAGAGTGATGCGGTGTCAGTGACCGAAGTGACGCGAGGTACATGGAAGTAGACGTCGTTAGCATAGTATCAAAGAATGAATTAGGATGCTGAGGTTGAGAAGTATCGGCGTCTTTTCAGCGTGGTGGTCCAGCTGAAAGGGTAGTGACCAAAGGCACGGAATGAAGTTCACCGGCTCGATGGACATGCACGTGGTCTTCGCCTCGGTAACGATGGTGTTCTAAGCACGTAGACCTTCTTTGACTCCAAGCGTGAAGCCTGCCGACGTTTCTGACTTGGTGACAGTGATCTTCGCATGAGCGTCGGAGTTGTAGCATATGATTCCGTTCGGTCATTGAAGGCGGACTCGATCTACGATATGGTTGTGTTAGCCTTTGCTCGTCCCAAACATTGGTGGACTGATTCAACGTTCGGATTTGATGGCTCAGAAGTCGCTTATGTGATCAATGACACCCACGGCCAACCCGCAGCCCTGCCCCTCCATCCTGTGTTGAGAAAATCGCGTGCGGTGTGTTGCATGGATGTGAGTGGTGCGGGGTGTCTCAGCAGTATCTGAAGTCAAGTGCTGACATTCATCATCGCCATGGTGAAAGAAAAAAAGGAAGGATACATGCCTTCATTCAACATGGACGTATCGAAGAAGGCGCCGAAGGAAGCAAACACGCTGGTGCACGACCACTCGTATGACTCGTATGGCTTCTTCTTGATCGTTTGCTGACCGATGGTGTCGACGAGTGCGAAGGCTGCAGCACCGGTAATACCGTCCGCAAGCTCTCGAATCTCGAGAATCGTTGTTCGCTGCGGCAGTTCGTGTCGGATTCGGAAGTGTGCTATTTGTGCGTAGTAAAGCTGGAAAGCTGTCAGTGCTGTAATGTGTTGGGATGTAGAATGTCAAATTGGAAACATTGAGGGCCATCCTCCATCGTAGCTCAGAGGAAGTGCGTGTGTTTTTCGCGTCAGCGAGCCGCACCACAGACCTCTCCCTGACCGCTAAGATTCAAGCATTTCGAATAGTCTCAGAGAGCTGCCGATACGGAATGAAATTACCGGGCTGAGTGAGGACACGGAAGCTACGGTGAAGCTCTCAGCTATCTGTTCCTCGCACTGGCGGTTGTACCACAGTGGGTTCGATCCAGCTCAGTTTTCAGAACGCTCATCATCGCCTGTAGAGATGTGATGTGGGGAGAAAGGTAGAGACTTACCATCAAAGAAGGTCGTGAAGTTAGTGAAGTGAAGGTTGTCGGTCTTGTAATAATCCAAAAGGGTTCTAAGGATGCTGTGGGAACAACACTCGGTTAAGCTCGACTGAGCTCGGTAGGATCGCTCGATGGTCGGGACCAATCAGCGGTGAGCTTTGCGCGCAGTTGCTGGCGTGATGACAGCGAGATGCCTCCATAGTATGCATTTCAACAAGCCACGATGGTCAAAGACTCCGCAATAAATTAAAGCACCTTCTACATACTGCGATACCGTCCGTCATGTATTGAGGTCAAGAAGCGAAAAGTTGAGGGTACAGTCAGGGTGGATCTAGCTCTAATATGGCCAACCGCTAGCAATTTCAAATTGTCTCAATCACACGTCATTACGCAAGATTGAGAGCATTTCTCGTGCTAGCAGGTAGTGATCGCTACGTGTAGGGGTCGAGAGATATTCGAATCCCCCTGAACTTGTCGACGTACTAGTTACAGAACCACGAAGAATCGGCATGTAGATAGTAGCCTGTTGAGGGTATAAACTACGTTGTTGAGAATAGTCTAACAAAACAACTACATTGTTCGTTCATGCTGTGACTCAGCTCATGCAATAGACTATAATCCATTTGTGCTGATACCGCCATTGAAACGAGAAGCGCCGGCATTAGCATAGTGCCTGGTCAGCCGGGATACCGTCTTTTGAGAACAAATAGGATTCTCAGCCTAGCAGTGTCTCATTCAAGTGGACCGCTTAGACCAACCCAAACAGGTATGTTCTTCTAGCATAAGCCTAATACAGCACCCTGTACGCCTTGATCTAGTCTATGCACGTTTCAGACGCACGATATGAGGGCTATACCGGTCCTTACTCCCTCTTCTCGCACCTTGTAGCGGCTGGCAAACTGCCCTAATGTAACCCTCATCAAGAAGCTATACGTGCAACCTAATCTATGGTAGGACTTGACACAGTGTTCTGACGAGAATATGTGGTGGGTTTCAAGGCATGGATTGAATCTGTTTTACTGCGGCTAGCGCAGGAACGGAAGAGTCAAACGAACCAATCCACCGCTCTCATGTCTTTCCCCTTCCTCCCTCTACATCTCTCTGCTGCCGCACAGGCAACTATCCTAGCGGGTCGACTGTGAATGAAGGTGTCAGTATGCTGTGTGTTTTGCTGGCCGTCGCAACTAGGGACCACTCACCTCAGCAGCTCAGCCGCTGCCATCCTTCTTGTCGTTGGAGCCTTTTGGCTCTTTTGGCTTCTGACAGTTCATCTTAGTCAGTTCCAAGGATCCGTGCGAGATTAGAAGCAATGCTTACGCCCTTGGCCTTCTTGGCCGGCCACAGCACCGGGACTACAAACTCGCTGGCAAGAGCGAAGACCACGCCCAGGGTCGCGTAGACCACGAGTCCAGACAGGAAAGGCATTGGACGGTGAGGCATTGTGAGATCGCTGTTGTGGTTGAATGGTATGTGGTCAAGGTTTGATGTTGTTTGGTAACGTAAACCGCGGGGAAGCCGGCTAGGTGGGGTATCCGGCCATTAGAACACGAACTCTCTAGCTTTAATCGCTATCTACGCACCGCAACAACGATATAGTCAGAATCTAAGTCGCTACATATACTTTTAGGCACTTCATCTTCCTTATCCTTAAGCACTTCCTCAATTGTACGCTTGCGTAGTCGTCTACGTAGCTTTTTAGCGGCTAAATCCGCTTCTACTACCTTCGCTATCTTAAGTACTTCGTAAGTACTAAATACGAACCTTCCCTTTAATACGACTCGCTTTCCCTTCTTTCGAGCCTTTTATATATTAAGAAGCTCCTACTACTCTTTTAGTTACTTCCGTAATGTAACGTTCTTACTATACGTTATTTTAGTAAAGCGACTTATCCGCTCTATATACTACTTTACTAGAGAAGGTAAGTCCTACGTAGCTTTAATAGCCGAGTTAAGCGCTACGTTTACTTCGTATAGTTTAGTACTATTTAGGGAGAGCTATCTAGTAGCAAGAAATTTAGATCGAGTTATTATAGAAGTATATAAGGTTATATATCCGTAATAGTTAGCTTCGTAAGTAGCTTATTAAGTACTATTATAAGGCTTAGAGGCTTAAGGCTAGCGCCTCTCTATCTACCGAGGATATTATATATAGTAAGCGCCTTATCCCTTACTTAGATATATATCTCCGTCTATTTTATACGTAATATACGGCCTATATTAAGTCGTAAAGTAGTATTAGTCTCCGAAGCTAGCGCGCACTTTAGCGAAGTAAAGACGCTAATATTAAGTAGCTAGAGTATATATAAGTAATAAGGTAATAAGATAAGTAAGTCGATCGTATTCCCTATATAAAAGGCAATTACCTTTATAGTAATATAACTACTATAACTATCTATAATTAGTAGTCGCTACGTTATAAGGTTATTAAACTACGTTAATAGCTCGAAAATAGTAGTTAGCTACTCGTAGCTATAGCTATTAGACGTCTAGCTATTACTACTAGTTAAGAACCTCTAGTCTCGTAGTATATTAGTAAGTATTTACGCCGTATTAGTATATTTAGCCTTAAAGATAATTAAGGGTAGTATAGCTTCCTTAGTAGCGTTTATATACTTAACTATAGTTATTTACTCTTACTAGCCTTCGATTTACTTTTAGCTAGATACCTCGTAGATATTAACTAAAGCTCTTAATAACTAACTTACTCCGACTACGAAGCTAGACTCGTCTATATTATAGACGCGCTTTAGAGGATACTAATACTATAGGAATAGCTCCGTTATTACGTTAAACTACCTCTTTATAGCGTTATAACTTGTCGCGTTAAAGCGCGCGCTCTCGATTTAACGAGTCTAGATACTTACGATATTAGGATAGTAAGTCTTAAAGCGGTTAAGTTACTTCTTACTAATTAGTCGAGGTAATAATCGTAAAGTCTTTAATAGTTAAACGCGACTACGTCGAATCTCCTCGGCTATTTATACTACTAACGTAGGCGAGGTAGGGAAACCGGTACGTATAAGACGCGTAATCTATTATACTAATATACTTTCTTCGGCGTTCGAGAGAATCTACTCTATTTTATATACTCGCGCGCGAATTATATTTAGCTATACGATTGCGTAGAGTTTAGTAAAGTATACTATATATACGAGTAGCTTATCGAATCGAGGCGTAGTCCTTTTTCGTAAGGTAGAGAGTGCACTCTAGATATTAGATTTAGTATAAGCCGGCTTACTAGGCATAGGAGTACTTATAGTTGACGGTAGTAATACATAAAGATAAGAAGGTCGCGTTTAGGTAGCCGGCTACCCTACCTGGCCGGCTTCCCGCGGTTTACGTTAAAAGAAAGAAGATGGAGAAGGTCTCGAAGTCAGAAGAAGATTATCACAATGCGAAAACTAACGGCGAGTCTTGGCATCACGAGTGAATTCGGAAATATCGTTCCTTCGTTAGCGGTACTGAATGAGCTACAGTCATTGGCGGGAATAACGTGCCTTGGCCTCAGACCAGGATGCTCATGTTGCTGGCAACCAGAAACAGCTTGATGATTTTGAACGCGTCGAATATCCAGCACAGTGAGGCTAAGAGAGTTGTAATACGTTCATACTGCTCTTCAGCATGTTCCTTCCAAATCAGAAGAGAAAGGAACATACGGTTGCTGAGCAATGCTCCCATACGTTTCTTACCGGCTCCTTTGCTACTCAAGTTTCGACCACAAGATCACAGTGAGCACTGGCCACTACAACACGGCAGTATCTCTCACCGCCCCGGAGTTCATTCCGCACCAGAAGGATAAAAGAGCTTCCATGAGCCAGCTGCTCGCAATTTGCTTCATCAACTTTGTTCCTCTCTTTTCTGATCGCCTGCGCTATGCCACTTTGTTCACCTGGCATCAGACAACACCTCTCATGATGCTGAGCATCTTCCCCTTCCTTGTTCCACTTCTTCCCCATTCCTTTCTTCTTTCCTCTTACATCGCGACGATCCTTCAGCAAGTCCTCTCCAACATGATCTCCTTCTTCTCTGCTCTCTTCGATCACAATAACCCCGCCATCTTTCTTTGCGTTGTTCGTCATCTCCACTCATCGAATAAGTCCTCTTTAGGCATCAAACTCAAGAGGTAAGGCTAGGTATGTACCCCGTACCCCCATGCAACGTGCGTGATACGTGATCTTTCGGCATGATCAGATTTATCTGGTCACAGCAATGGCAACTGACGTGGGACTGGCAATCCCTCGTCAACCCCTGCGGCTCCCTTTTCTGAGCTGCAGGGAATTTTTGGAATATCACCATGTTTACCGTGGTATCTTTTTTCTTTTCATTGATAGTTCAGCTTCATGCTGGGCCTTGAGGAAGAGATTGTTTCATACTGCTCACCTGTCTGCACTGCTACGACTGTGTCCTCTTCCACTGCAAGTTTGTTGACGCGTCATGCCTCGAGCCGGATGTCTGCATCTGCCAACCTGACGCTCGTGCAGTTCTGCCATCCACCTCTTGAGGTCTATTTCTTGAACCACGCTCCGCGTTGCCCACATCACTTGCAATCTCGCGATTTTCTCGTTTTCGACCGATGGAGTTGTCCCTTGGCAAACCACGCCTGCAAGCCAACCGCCTGCTCCTCTCCACTTACATATGAGAGATACTCGCGGCATACTTCTGCCTACTACCCTATAATTGACAAAACCCTCCTCTCCTCCTGCTGCTGGTCGCCATAGTCGGGTCATTGACCGGAGAACAACCTCGCCGGCACCACACTGCCGCCCTCAATGGGGGTTGCCAGGTCAGCAAATACTCCATACTGGTGCCAGCAACATGCACAGCGCTGATACTCACGAAGGTACTCCACTACAGTCATCTTCAGTCTCCCCATCTCATCGTCATCATCCTCCGCCGGTCCGTATTTCGCCATTCTGCTGCCACCCGCCATCCCGATCTCCTCTTCGACAAAGCTCCTATTCATCTCTCTACAATGACCGTACAATGGGAATGAAGACGCCTTGGAAACAGAATGAGAGAAGATTGCAAGACCGGCGAGAAGAAATTATGAGCAAGAAGAAGAACAACAAGGAGAAGGAAGCTTGGCTCGGCAGGAGACTGGGTGCTTTGCTATCGAGCTTCAAACACGTTTTACTCAAGACGAGAAAAATAGTTCTCGGGCGATCGGGAGTGAGAGTGATGGCAGGTGACAAGGAGGCCACTGGACAGGGCGAAGAGATGTTTTCGTATCTCTCTCGCACTGTACTTGTGGCGAGCGTCTAGTACTTCAGCTCTAGTCAGACAGGCGTATACTTACAGCTTCGGAAGCGTACATTGAATCCATGGTTGATTTGGGGGACACATCCTTCGGGCTTTTCGTACGTCAGCATTTCACTTACTCTTCTTTCCTCTGATAGCCTGCCGAGACTAACCAATCCTCCCGTGTCTTGAGTCACAGATAATGGCGCTTGACATGCTGAGAGAGCTTTCATGATGACAAAAGCTTGACTTCGCCATCCTCGAGTCAGTTGGTGTCTGAAGCGTTGATCTGCTTCACTACAATGGACACCGACGAATTGGTCGAAGAAAGAGCTGTATGTTTGCATGAACATGGCTCAGCGACCTACGCTATTGGATGACGGCATTGCACAAAGACAACTTTGCTACCCTCCTGCACCCAAGCATGAGCAACTGCGGCTGAACTGTGATAGCTGGATTGCAGCAGATGATCCCTTGGCGTGAACTTACGATCCCGGCGGATGTCAGTTGGAATTCGATCTCCTCTACGTTATGACTCTTGAGCGAGTCTTTGCCGACATGCGTTTTCTCCACCATGGTCTCCATATCGACATCTGTATCCTCGACGTTCTCCATAACCGATAGCGTCACCTTCCACTGGCTTTGGTTTCGGGCCAGTAGATTATCTTCCAGCCGGGGGTTTATCTGCCGGCTTCCGCAACGATCTTGAACTCTCATGCCTGCATCATGTCATCCATGGGTCTTACGGTTATCGACGACTTTCCAACTTCATTGACGAGACCATCCAAGCGTGTGGCCAATCTGCAAAAGTCATGTGGAAGCTTGGACGACACGTCAGTACTCCTGTCTGGGTAAGATCAATAGAAGAGCCTTTCATGACATGCGAAGACGACAGTTATAGTTGGTAATAGATGTCCTCTGTTAATACAATTGGTTGGATCTCTAAGCGATTGCCGTGCTGTCGAAGCCTGATAACACCGAAACCGTCGATTTATCGTCGAGGAGCCCTGGAACCCTGGAAGAAACGAAGATCCTGCAACACCACGCTTGTATCTCCCAGCTACTGCAAGAGGTTCAAATCACAGCCTTCAATCGAACGCCAAACTCGTCGAGCCAGAGATCTTGCCTTCAACGGTACTTGTAAACGTCAAAAGACCTGACTGGTCGCCGAAATGAATGTTCACATCGTACTCAAAGTTCCATTGCTTCTTCCCAAACATGCCGCCAACCTTCCTCGTTGGAAGATGCGACTTGTTGGCATGGATGAAATCTGTACGGACTGATCCAATCCTTTCCACACCTAGCCGGCACGCATCAGCAAGTTTCCTTTCGGTCACCGTCTTGACACTTACCCGGATCGGAGTCGTACGCGGGTGCTTCGAGGTGTGCGCAGCTGTAGAGAGTGAGATCCGAGGTGAGTGATTCTGTCTTGTCCCTCACGCATGTAGCTTTCGCATTTCTGGTTGTCTCTCTGTCAATATATTCCCCTGCAGGCCAGGCGTGAGTAAGGGCAGGCTTCATGAAATCCAATGGAGGGGCGATTACCTTCGAGATCAGCCACACCATCCGAGCACAACGCTTATCACCGGTCCATCGGCTTCGATACGCCTTTTCTTCTGGATCTATGCCCTCTCGGAACTGATGTCCCAAGCAAATTCCGTAATGGCGCCTACAGCGTTTGCGTCTCGGCGCTGTGCCTTGCAAGCCTCGGAGTCCGGCGCCGCGGACAATCGCGGCTTGTCTTTCACGGGATTAGCACATTAGACTTCCAAGATGTCGGCATAGGAAGACTCACGGGTGTTCCGGACAAAAAGGGTTGATGCGGCCATTTGCAGCACACCAAGCTTTTAGCGAAGAAAAAGATACTCTGAATCACCGAATCCGCCAACCAGTATCAAACGCTGTAAAGCATCAGTGAAAAGCGGAAGGTAGCGTTACAAGTCGACCAACATCTAGTAATTCGCCCTTCTTCTTCACTGCTGCAGCCTGGCTCTCGACGAGGCTGATGACTTTCTGCACCACGGGCGCGAACAAGCTCTCCATGTCCTCGCTTCGCAGATTAGCAGTGCCTGCCACCGGAGAAACGGTCATGTACATACCGGGTCAATCTTACCATACCCTCCTCGGCATCATACCAGTCGGAGTCTTCGACCTCCATCCTGAGCGGACCAAGCTCTTGATCACGGTACTCGCCAGGCGCTCCGAAGGATCGCTTGGCACTCTCGAAGGCATTCATGAAACGACTGCCGGGCCCCTTTCGCCGCATCTCGATACTGTCGTACGCCTCGCCAAAGCGCCGCGACATGAGAGTGTGCAGGTTGCGATCAATGTAGGTCGCGCCGCATTTGCCTCCTTAAAGACTGTCAGTGGTTTGGTGGCTCCAGACGTGGTTCCAAGTCAACTCACCTGTTCCTTCACACAACTCATCAAACACCAGCGCTGGCTCTGTCTCCACGATCGTATATGTGGTAATATCAACAGTGCCACCGCCACAGTCGCATATCAGTATGTTTTCGCCTGGCTGCTCCTAATCAGCGACCATTCCTCGCCGCTCGAGATATCTGCATTGCACTCGTACCATGGGTGGATTCGTGCCGCCGGCTTGCAGATGTTTCTTCAGTGTTGCTATGGCTGCCGCCTCGGGCTCAGAGATCACACTGATGGAATCCATGCTTCGAGATCCGAAACCGGCAGCTTGAGCAGCAGCCTTGGTCGCCTCCTGCGCTTGATCGGACCAGACCGCAGGAACAGTGAGCCAACATTCCATCGGTGTTGCTTCGAGAACTTCCGGACCCAGTTGCTTGGTGAGTCTTGCCACAGTGTACTTGTACACCTCCCGCAAGAAGTCCTCGCATACAGCCTGCGGGCTCTTGTTCGAAGGCAAGCGGTAGATGGAGCTGTCCATGCCACTCTGGAGTCCAGGATCGTCGTGCGCGCTAGTCTCAGTACTCTTGTCCAAGAGCAGCTTGGTCCAGCAACAAGAGGTCATCATCGGTTCAACTTGATAACCCCAGGCATTTTCGCGAAGAGCGTTTCTGCCGCGTTGGTTTTCTTCAGCATAGGCGATTCGCGTCGGAGTTTTCCATTCGCCGTCTCTGCCGGGCCATGTCCGTATCACGTTCACGTCGTCGATGCTGGTCTTGTCGGTCGTGACGAAGCTGACGCCTGCAAGAACGTCAACACGCGAATCGCACAGCTCAGGAGCAAAGACGAGCATTGCTTACCCGTATAAGTCGTGCCATAGTCCACTCCTACTATGAGTCGATGTCTGGACATCTTGCTAAAGTTTCTGCACGCTGTCCGCTCGCAACGCGCAGGTCTTTCAATGCGACCACGTACTATAAGGCAGACGAGACTGTCATGCGCATGAGGCTTGATTGAACCAAAAGACATAATTCAATCTGTGGTACACATGATTGCTTCAAGCTAATGCAGAACTATCGAATCCTGCACGCCTCAAGCTGGCGTTTCAGCCTCGTCGCTTCACATGCCGTCAAAGCTTCTTGATTCAAGCCACTGTATGCAAGCCTGGCGACCCTGCCACGGACCACTGCAGGAGCAGCTTCGCGCGAGTGTCTGATAAAGCCTTGCGACATCAGCTACAGAGAGACGACGCTTTGTTACTTCTACTTCTTGGGTTCGTTATCGCCCTGTTTGAGGACGTACAATGTTCGTTGGAAGCAGCAGTCAACGCAATGCACAAACATCATCCTCCAGCAAATCGCAGCCGGTATGTATATCTCCGCCGGCCTAACAGATCTGAATTGCTGAACTAAAACTCTCGCAGAAGGTACCGCCTGAACAGAGATTTTCTCAGAAGCAAGTGCCGCAGCAATCCCAAAAACAAGCTGCTAAGCTGAGCAAGGCATGTCACAGTGGCACACCAGACAGAGAATCACGGGCTGATAGCTGACAGTACCCCGCACCTTCCACTGAACCAGCACAGAGGGAGCTCGAGAAGGTCCAATCCCAGATCAATCAGCTGCAAGATGTAGCACGAGAACAACGGGAAGTGATCGCAACGCGGGACAAGGAAATGCGGGAGCGCGACAGCGCTCTTGAGGAACAGCGCAATGAGATCGCCAAACTCGACAAGCAGCTCCAAGCATCCAACAAACACGCGGTGGAGCTTGAAGGATCACTTCTTCAGGTGCAACAACAAGCGGAGGAACTGATGCATGCGGCACAGAAGAAACTGCAAGAAGCTGAAGAAAAGAACATGAAACTGGAAGAAGATGTAAAACGGTTTCAAGAGAAACAATTCCAGGCTTTGGACAAAGCACAATGGATGCCAATGGATGAAGCGAGCATCAGAAAGCACTTCTTTGATCTGCAGGGACTAATAAACTCGTGGGCCAAGGACTGGGTTCGAGAAACAGTCAAAGTCTTCGACGGCACGACACCTGAAGAGACCGTCAGCTTGGTGAATGCTCTCTCGACAGTCGCCTGTTTCGACAACCCCCAGGACGCTACCCACGATTTCACAGTGAGAAAGCTGCGAAATGCTTCACGGCTTTACCTGACTGCGCTCCTCTCGCTAGATGTCCATCAACGCATACTGCGCAATCCGTTTTTCTTCTTCGGTGAAAAGCTCAAACGACGATCCGAAGAGGCCAAAGACTTGAACGGCCACAAAGATCGAAAACTCCTGTCAAAGTTGCTATTTGATCAATACAATCAAATGGTTGATGGTAAGCTACCCCAGGATCCCATGTGCTGTCTGTTGACTGGAATTACAGTGGATGAGAGGGAAGCCCACATATGGCGCTCCCAGTTCCTCCGGCTCCTCACCCCACCGGAGTCCGCGACCAACCGAGCATCTGAGTCGATGAGGCACAGTACGAGAAAACGCAGAGAGGACATTTCCGAGACCGCAACGCGGGAATTCGTGAGCGGTCCCGCACGATTGCTCTTACGTTCTCTGGAAGCCGAGCAGCAGCAGACGTGCCTGAAAGACCTGGAAGCGATATACAAGCGCGCTGGCGAGCTTTCCAATAGACTGTGGACGCAACGAACGGTGCTGTTGTTGTTCACCAACACCAGCACGAAAAGCAGGCCTTTTAGCGTGGACTCGCCTGATATGGAAGCGCACTCCTCACATCTGTTGGATGACCCGGAAGATCATCGACTGGACGGAAAGAGGGTCAAGCTTGTCGTTCACCCGGGAGTTGCTGGCTTTGGGACTCATGATGCGGAGAAGTACGACATTTCCGCAGTCTGGAGCAAAGCTGTCGTTTGGTTGGACACGTAAGGCCGGATGTGTACGTTTCAGCTGTGTCGTAAGGAAACGTGGTGCAATGCAATTGGTAACAATGGTCCGAATCCAGACCATGTTGATCAGGAGATGCCAGCCTGCCTCCCTTAGAAGGTGCGGCTGAAAGATGTGGGGTATAATTGGGGGCCAAGATAAGCATTTCCCGTGCCGTCCTTCCAGTGTCTGCCAA
Source organism: Taxawa tesnikishii (nom. ined.) (assembly GCA_030247885.1). Classification (NCBI taxonomy): domain Eukaryota; kingdom Fungi; phylum Ascomycota; class Dothideomycetes; order Dothideales; species Taxawa tesnikishii (nom. ined.). Next base: position 141,853 of record JAPDRO010000007.1, read on the forward strand.
TCAGATAAAAGCATTCTTCTCAGTTCAGCCTATTAGCGCCGGGTATCTCATTCAATGGGAAGGTTAATATGCAAGGCAGGACAGCTCACCCATGCAACCATGCGCTGACACACATGAGCTTTCAGCTTGACACAAGCCATTCCCCTTCTTTGGTAGCTCCATGACTCTGGTACTATAGCACACGCACTCTCTCTAGCGCCCAGTCGCTTCTCCATGCAAGCCATGCACACTATCAGGGTAGCAGGGACCCGGTGCCGAAGAACAATTTTTTTGATTAGGTCCGCCATCATGCAAGCCTCAGGCTGCCCGCCCTGTAGTGGTGTGCTCAACCTTTTCTTTGACGACTCTGGGGCCTCATAGCGCAGCTGCCTCTGATACTATGTAGCAACGACCACAGCTCGAAGGTCACATGGCGTGAGAGATTGATGCTTTTCCAGTTGCTGAAGACCAGAAAACCAAAGACAAGCCCGCTTCTACCTACCGCTCTGGAACCAGAGGCTGCCGCAAAGAGAGGCGCTCTGGCACTCGAAGGATGTCTAAATCGAACGGACATGCACCGAAACTGCGCATTGCTGTCATGGGTGTGACAGGCTCGGGGAAGAGTACATTCATCAGCATCGCAAGCGGATTGAGCGGCGAAAGCACGGCCAAAGTAGGCCACCAGCTGCACTCATGTCAGTAGTGTTTTCCTGATCTTCCGTACCTACGCTGATCTGTTTGACAGGCACGGCCGATGTTGCAGCTTTTGACTTTACGTATTCCGGCTACGACATCACCCTCATCGACACACCCGGCTTCAACGACACCGTGCGCAGCGAAACCGAAGTCCTGAAGGCCATCGCAGACTGGCTGGACGTGACCTACCGCAACCCTCCTCACCTCAAATTGACCGGCATCATCTATCTGCAGTCTATCATGGATCCAAGGATGTACGGCTCATCGCTGCGAAACCTAAAGATGTTTAAAGACCTTTGCGGCGAGAACCCTCTGAAGAACGTCATTGTCGCAACCACACGCTGGGGGCTGGCTGCCAAAGCCGGGGAAGGAGAGCTGTGTTTGGAGCGCGAGGATCAGCTGCGGACTGATGCGCAGTTCTGGGCCCCGATGATCAAACGCGGTGCGCGCATGTCTCGATTCCAGGATACACGGGAATCCGCCTTGCAACTGCTGCTGAGTCTTGCCAATCAGCAGCCAGTGGTTTTGCAGATCCAGAAGGAGTTAGTCGACGAAGACAAGAACCTGATTGATACGGCCGCGGGCACCACCGTCAACGAAGAGGCCGTCAGGCTGGAACAGAAGTACAAAGATGAACTGGCTCAGATACAGAAGGAGATGGATGAAGCGCTCGCAGCGCGTGACCTCGAAGTCCAAGAAGCCCTCAAAGAATCTCAAGAGGGTTTCGAGAAGAAGCTGGAAAAGGTGCGCGCTGAGCAAGATATGCTGCGATACGAACGGCGGAACGAATCCCGACGCATGCAGAGCGAGCTGGACCAACTGCGGGCGGAGCGGGACGCACAGCAAAAGGAGAACGAACGGCAACGGAAAGCATACGAGGCACAGATCGTGGAGAAACTGGGTGCGCAGAAACTCGAATACGACGAAGCCATCGCTCGACTGAAGGCTAATGAGAACAAGCTAAGAAGAGAACAACGTGAAGTGCTGGAACAGAAGATCCAGGAGCAATCGAAGAAGCCGAAAAAGGAGCGGACGGTCATCAAGCTGCTGCTGAGTCTGCTCCCTGTTCTAGGCTCTGTTGCGTTCGGGCTGCTCGGCTTACCCTCTCCATTCTCCATGATGTAGGACCTTTGAGGCCGCTTCCGGATGGAGGTAGTAAAAGTTGATGATGCAGTAATCTGTGCGCTCCCGTAACTTACAATGATCGCCGTGATGGAATGTATGGCGGTCGCGGCAGATAGGAGACGCGTCATGTATTGTGCCAAGGCACAAACACGAGTTGTCAAGGCTCTTTCGTTCGTTGTCTGACCTTTTGGCATGTCATACATGGTCGCGATCGTGTGACGCCAAGAACACGCCGGTGGATAGTACTGTCGGTCGACAGTCCGGCAGTGCTACAGTATCATATAACAATGCAGCCGCACTGGAGACGAAGCGGTGCTGCAGAAACATGACTCTGTATAATTTCTAACCTTCCCGTCCTGCGTCGTTGTCTTCCACACTAACCGCACTAGACTCGCTCATACCTCCTGACTCCGGTTTCTCTATCAAATCTTTGCGGCATCTCTCTAGCTCTTATTATCTTGATCCTCTATAGTATCTTTATCTCTCTTTGCCGCCGCTATCCCCCTGTTGCCGTTCTCTGGTATGCCAGTCTCTCCTCTTCACAAATGCCCGATCTCAATACTGCAAGTAGCTGTAGTCGTGAGCACCATCATTGTACCTTTTCGCATTGCAAGCCGAATGACAAGCAACTTCTCAACGTCGTTGGAGAAAAGTCGTTGACTACGTGCAAAGCCGCAACCGAGACCCGGGAGGTTTGACTGTTGCGACGCATACTCGCGGCGAGGATGGAAAGGATAGGAAGAAAGACCCATGTTGAGTTGATAAGAAGCCTTGCCGGCTTGGGCATTCGGCCTGAGATATGGCGTGCATACATAGCCTCACTCAAAGGCTCAAATCACTTGGAGAGCCCGCGACATCCGGACAGCCACTATGCCTATTATCCGGGAACCGCGAGGAATTCCAGTAAGGAATCTCGTACGAGAGATTGCCGAAGACATTCCAAGACGCTGTAATTGCTACACACAGACCAGGACTCTCGTATGTATGGATAGACAGCCTATGCAGCGTGCAGGATTCGAAACAAGACTGGTTGCTTGAGGCAAGCTTGATGGCGTCTGTATACAGCAACAGCTACGTCAACCTCGTTGCCAGTTCCGCTTATGATTCGAGTGGCGGACTGTTCTTCACGGCTGACACCCTCCTCTCTGGAAACAGCAGCATCCGTGCAACATGGACGGGACTTTCGGCAGGCCGCTACTTCCTAGTGGCCGACTTCAGCTGGCTTACAAGATTCGAGCATGGCCCCCTTGCTATGAGGGGCTGGTTTCTCCAGGAAAGGATGCTTGTGCCCCGCAGCATATTCTTTACTTCGTGCGGCGTCTGGACTAGCTGCCATGGCGACCTGCCACGGATCTTGACGGTTGCATGCGATGGCGGGACTGACTTGACGCAGGCCAGATACACCAATGGGTTAGGTCAATGGCCTCGCTTGTGGATGGAAGCTGGAGCGGTACATGTCGCTTACGATTTCAATAGACTTCAACTTGAGCCAGACAAACCACTCTATGAGTTGTGGGCGTCTATCATCAGGCAGTTTTCTACCGGACGCCTCACGTACGATACGGATAGGTTTCCTGCTGTAGCTGGGCTCGCATATGCAGTGGCAAGGATCAAGCATCTGCCTAGGGAATCGTACCTCGCTGGGCTGTGGAGGGAAAAACTTGCTGAAATGCTACTTTGGTGCAACCACAACGAGGGCAAGCGTTTGGAATCCTTGGCGCACCTAGCTCCAAGTTGGTCATGGGCTTCCGTAACAGGCGAGGTTCACTTTGGGGGTAGGTATTCCCAGAAGCGGATCGTCCACATAATCAAGGCCTCCGTCACTCCCGTGATGGATCAGATGGGCCCCATAAGTGAAGGGTTTATAATCGCAAAAGGTCCCTTGCTAGCAATCCGGTGCTTGCAGGACGGCGATCTGTACCGTGTGTACGTCGGCGATGGAACATGCAAGCATTCTTTCCAAGACTATCTCTGGCTGGACGACTCTCCAGACCTTTCCGATTACCTCAAATCCAAAACACCATCTCGTACCAGGATCTTTTACCTCGCATGTTTCTTCACCCACTTCCGAACTATACAAGGTCTTATACGCCAGCGCAAGGAGGGAGAGCCTGCTGGTCAGTACCGTCGTATCGGTTATCTCGAAGAAGACCTCGACCCTAGACAGTTAGAAGATGAAAAACTCTTTGCCGCGACTCAGACACGTCTCCCACGCTCATGCGACGAAGGATTTGGCCGTTACGAGCATGCCTCATGAAGACACTGTTCGGATCGGCGCCGATATACGCAGACTGCGATGTCAAGATGGGAGGCATGGCCGTTGTGCGGTGCTCTCAGGATTGTCAATGGATGGAGCGCTCCATAAACACCAACGAACTTCATGCTAAGCCCAAAATAGTTAGAGTGGGCAAGTACACGCGGGACGACACGCGATCTAGCCGGTTTGAGAAGGACTTTGCATAGAGTTCTGTTATGGATGGAGTGGATGGAGCGGCACCCTATTCCACTCCACTCCATCCGTCGACGACCCTAAATGCTCTTCAATGGCGATGGGTGGGCGAACCGCATACCAGGTTGACTTCGTGGTCATGGGTCTTTTCGTCAATGGCAAGGGCAAAAGACTGGGTGGTTGTTGAGGTTGAGTAGAGGCAAATGTCGCGAACTGGGTTCCGGGAAGGGTGCGTTGGGAGAGAAGCTTTGGTTGTGGGTACCGCGTTGCGGAGGGCGGCTTGCTGACCCCATGGCCGTTATTCCCGGGTGCATGCCATCTTTGCGGATGCCATCTTTGCGAGTGCTTGTGTTGAATTGATTGCGCGTGAACCGGACCGATTGAGTCGTCATTCATATCCCTCACGCATGGGTCTTCTGTGGTCTCTATACACCTGACCCCGTCTGCACTCCGCACAATCCTTCGGCGTGCGGAATCTACACCGGCGCAGCTCAACTCTGTCTATTTGCCATTCTTGGCTAGCGGCTTGCATAAAGGCTTGGCTGACGGGTGGTGCAGTGTCAGGCTGACACCCGAAGGCAGTTTGTGTCGCAGCACAAAACTCCGGGGCGGAGCGAAGAACGTGCGACGGTTTGCGCCTTGCCGGTCGAGTTGGGGCGGCCTCAGGCAATTATAGAACGTGATGCGTAGCACTACTATATATGACAGCTGTCGCGTCTTTTCCGGGAAAATCGTCGCTCTCGTTGCTTTTGATCCTCGGGCAGACCAAGGCCTTGGATCGTGTCGCTTTTGCGGGGGATCAGCTGTGAGTGGTTGATATCGGTCATCGCGCAATCCATCGGCGGTACGAACGGCTTGGGGGCTTGTCGATTGCCGGCTTGACTTTCAAGGGTCCCGCGAGTTGATTGCCCTGTCCAAGCACGTGTAAAAATCTTCCGCCGCCCATCGCTCCGGCGTCATCGGCGTCTGATCTTTTGACGCAACACAACAACCACACCCCACCACCACCACCACCAGCCAACGTCATCCTCGCTCTCCAGTCTTCTCGTGCACAGTCTGCTGCCGACTCCGCCTTGATCTGGATGACAAGCTAGACCTGCCCACATAGCTGCCGTTGGACAAGGCATGTGGTGAGCCGGGTCGAGTCGAGTCCTTGTGAGGAAGAATCCCGGCTGTGAACTGGTGTGGAAGATAACGTATCCGTGGTTATACCGTTACCTCTCTGCACTGTGAACTGACGCCATCATGCCGGCCGGCGCGTTGGCTCTTCTGGATGAGCTGGAAGCGCCAGCAAGGTCCAAGGCAGCTCCAAGGCCAACTGCCACCGGCCGCGCCAACACGACACATGCGCCTGTTAGGAAGGCCAACGGTAGACCAGCGCCAGCACCGAGACATGAGACTTCACTGGCTCCATCTTCCCTGCCCACGTCGAGCGTATCGGCAAACGAAACGTCGTCCACCTCCAGCTCAGTCACCCTCGTCAGTGAGTCCGACGTCAAAGATTTTGCATCGTCAGCGCCTCAGAAAATTCCCGGCACTTCATCGTCGCCGCAAGCTACGAACGGAACGACCGATGAATCGGGTCCTCGTGGACGAGAATTCATTCCAACGCCTCCTAAGAAGAGCCAAACTTGGAATGATGCCGGTCTTCAGGCTGTTGGATACCGGGCACGACGCGGCTCCAAAAGCCATGAGGACATTTCGCGCTTTGCTCAGCAGTTCCAGCAGAAAGCTGCCACGCACGATGAAGATGAGGAGCCTGATCTGCTTTACTCGTTCAGCGCCCGCAAAGCCGTTGCGGGTGTGGGAACCAAATCCCGCCGCCTATCCACTGTGCTACCGGAAGGCTTTCTCGTCCAGACGTCCCGATTGGAGGACGACTACGTAAGCACATCACGGCGACTCCTCGTACGACGACTGAAGCGTAAGATCATCGGCTGGGGCGGCTTCGCCGAAGTCGAGCTGATGAAGCCCATCCACGGACCCGAGGGTGTGCTGGTCGCAGTCAAGCAATTCCGCCCACCGGACCGTGACGATGACCCGCGCGACTACGAATCCAAGATCAAGTCCGAATACACCATCGCCTCGTCCTGCCATCATCCCAACATCATCCACTGCGAGCGCCTCTGCTGCGACAAGAAGCAGGAGCACTGGAGTTCCGTCATGGAGTACTGCGACTACGGCGACGTCTACACGTTGATCCGCAACGGGGTCCTGAACAAGCCCGACGCGCGCTGCATCTTCAAACAACTGCTCCGCGGCGTGGCGTACCTGCATTCTCACGGCATCGCGCACCGAGACCTGAAACCGGAGAACATGATGGTGACGAGGCAGGGCTGTCTCAAAATCATCGACTTCGGCCTCTCCGAAGTCTTCAGCGGCATCCACCCCGGCCTGCGCGCCGGCGGCGGCGAATGCGGACGCGGCATGCGCGAGGTGCGGCTCTCCTCCCCGGCCGAGCTCGGCTCCCAACCCTACAGATCGCCCGAGGTGGAGGCGGCGAACGTGGACTTCGACCCCAGAGGCCTGGACGTCTGGTCGTGCGCGATCGTGTTCATGACCATGATGAGCGGCAAGCACCCCTGGCTGCGCGCGGCGAAGCAGGACAGGATGTACGCGCAGTTCCAGGAGAGCTGGCGCCGGTGGTGCGAGAAGCACCCCGAACGAGCCACCCTCGGGCCCGACGAGCAGGATATCCCGTCCGGCGGACCCATCTTCCGCGCCCTGAACCACCTCCCCACGCAGCGCCTCGTCCTCTCCATGCTGCACCCGGACCCCAGGTACCGGTTCTCGGCGCGGGACGCTCTCGACTCGGACGTTGTTCGGTCGATGGAGTGCTGCCAGCTGGATCCTGAGGAGGTCGGCGAGGAAGGCGGACGCGACGTGCATGCGAATCATAGACACCAGCCTCCACCGAAGGAGAAGGAGGACAAGGAGAAGGAGCATTCCAACGGGCATAGCGGTGCGGGTGGTGGGGAGAAGGAAAAGCTGACGGATAAGATCAGGAAGAGGTTGAGTCATAGGGCTACTTATGTTGCCGGCGAGAGCCCGGTTTAGAGAAGTGGGCTGGGGAGGGTTGGGGAAGATGTAGCAGGTAGGGGATAGAGGTTATGGAAGAGAGGGAAGAGGGATGGGGGACGAGAAAGAGGAGGTATAGGGAGTGGGATGCCTGGTCCTTTCTGTCGATGTTGTCGTTTTCCTTCCTTCTTCGTTATCATCAATCACGGGCGGGGCACTTCTTTCTTCAGGGATCGCGGAAAAGCGATCCCCGTATATATTCATACGTCCCTACGAGTGTGTGTCTGTGATGTTCGTCCACGGTGTCCTTCTCCGGGCGTATCAAGGGACAGTCGGGGTCCAGGGGACGAAGGGGACTGCGTGTCACAGAACTTGCAGACAGAGACTTCGAAACGCTATTCGTTTTCCCTCCGGATCATGTTTCTTTCATGTGATTCTTGTTGTTGCTATGAAAGGCTCGGGTGGCGAACTCGCTCGCCGCAAAGTGGCCAAGGATAGCGCAGATAAGATTAGTGATTCGATCCGCCGCTAGGCTGGATGGGGGATGAGTGGTACCCCGCTTTCCGTCTCTGATTCGTCTTTTGAGCTCACCCTTCCGTGAGGTCTATTGAGTGCCCTGTTAATCGTCTTTGGATCTGTGATAGCCATGGCAATGGTATTTCGCCTGAGACATACTTGCATACTTGCATACTTGCATACGGTGGCTGAGTTCCTTGTTCGAGCCGGTGTGTGCAGGGCTGTGTGTGCGGGGCTGTGTATGCGGCCAGAATGTCCGAACACGCAAGGCTGAGGCAGAGCGTTATTGTCACTCTCTTGCAATAGGTTTGTAGATCTCTTCCCTCTGTTGTAGGTCCTTTGTTCGTTCGTGGAGAAGTAGGTAGAGACCGAACAGTTTCCGGGCTCCCGGTACTTCACGATTATTTCCAATCTGGCTGGCATGCGCACTAGTCCCATCGACAACAGCAACGGGACGTTCAACAGTCCTGCCGACGGACGAAGGAACCTTCAGCCGTGCAAATACCACAACAATGTCCTTGTTCAGGATAAGAATGGCACTGTCACTGTTGGATACTTCGCAATAGGTTCTTCCTTCATTGTACCCAAGCTACCAACAGATCTGCCGGCAGTCAATGAGGGCGAGGGTGGTGTAGGACAGAAATCTCATCGCATTTGACTACCCAAAAGCCGATGCGTCCAGGTCTCCTTGAGTTTCTCTTCTCTGTTAAGCACAGATCTTCCTGTCACTTCTGTTCGGTCAGATGCACATGTGTATATTATCTTATCTCGATGATCGATCTCGTCTGCGACTTGGCGTGGGCATGGTTCGGTATCTCCGCAAATCGCGTCAACTCGACTCCGCAAAGAACAACGTCTTACGCAACTGCAATGGCCTGAGCGGCCTCGATCAGAGTCGGCCATGACCTCCGTAGTCGCGCAGTCTGGTGAAGGCTCGAAGAAGCGCAAAAGGACATGTGACAACGCTGGCACGCCGCCCAGAAGCTCTCCGATTCCTATACACGCGCTGGTCGTAGAGCACCAATGCGGACCCTCTTGGGCGCACACTCACACCAACGATGCCTCACGTTTCCTCGATGCCTACGATCCACCACCATCCAGTCCTTCCGATCTGCTCAGCTGGAACTCTCAAATACCACCCAGCCCTTCGCGAACCCAGGAGCCTCGATCTCAGCCAGGTGCTGCACACACTGGACTAACGCAGCGACTGACTGATCTGGGTGTGGACGGTGAAAAGGAGGAGCATCACATATGGGCGCAGGGAAAACGAAGGGACGGTGCGATAGTGCAGGCGGGAGAGGTAAGGCCATCATGGGAGACACAAGCGCAGCGTGCCGAAGAGGAAGTATGGGCGAAGCCACAGAGGAGACTGGATCGGACCACAAGCCTACCGTTCGATGTGGCTCCGACGACTCCAGCGAGAAGGTTCCATTCGTCTCAGCCGGTTCAGGGAGAAGGCGCGATTGCAAGGATCGTGCAGCAGACGATCAATACACGACGACATCCCTTCGGCAGTGATCTCAGGAACCCCTTTGGTCACGAGTCGATGGATCATGCATCTGGCGCCAGGTCGACCGGATCTCCGCGACTAGCAACGCATGACATTGGAGGAAGACCTGATCTCATGGATTGCTCGAGCCAGGGCACGAATCTACATCGGAACGGCACGCAGAACTCTTTGTCGCGTCGGGATAGCGCATACGCATCTTTTACTCAAGCGAATGCATCAGGTTCCTCGCCTATTGCACGAACGACACCGCAAATACCGTTGGTACCCCAGATCCCCCTGTACCGGAGCTATGTAAGGAACAAGCTGATCTGGTTGATCTGATTATGAGTGGCCGCAACGTGTTCTACACCGGCTCAGCTGGATGTGGAAAGTCCACGGTCCTCAAGACATTCGTTCCACGCATGAGAGTAATGGGAAAGGAGGTGCGGATCGTAGCACCTACGGGACGGGCGGCTCTAGATATCAACGGGATGACCACATGGATGTTGATGCGCTGGGATCCTAACATGATGAAGAAGGGAATCACGAAACTCCAGACGGAGGCGTTCTTCCACAAATGGGTCAAGAAGAGCTTCAACAACATTGACGTCCTCGTGGTGGACGAGATCAGCATGGTGGAGAATTTTCATTTCGAGCGCATGAACAAGGTCCTCCAGTGCGCTCGCAGCGACCCGCGGCCCTTCGGCGGCATCCAGATGGTTGTCACCGGCGATTTCTGTCAGCTTCCGCCAGTCAAGCCTTTCGTATTCTGCATGTGCGGCAAGGAGAACAGAGTCGTCAGAGAAGGCTTGATCTACGAATGTCCGGCATGCGGCAAATACTACGATCAAGACAAATGGGCTTTCTGTAGCGGTGCATGGAAGGAATGCGACTTCGCACATGTTGAGCTCAAGGAGGTACACCGGCAAAGCGACGAAGTGTTCATCAGAATCCTACAAAAGCTCCGACGGGGAGTGCGTCTTGATCAGTCCGAGAAGGACCTCCTACTCAATCACCCAAGCAAGACGGCCGAAGCCACGAGGCTATTTCCTACTGTCGCCGAAACGAAAACCTTTAACGAAATTGAGTTCGGTAAGCTGCCCGGCAAGATTCGCCAATTCCGCTGTCTGGACGAAATCCAATTGAAACCACATCATTCCTACTTGATGCCTAGAGAAGAGAGGAACCATGACGGCTCGTTGAGATTCCTCGACCAACACCGTCTCGAAGTCCTTAGCGAGCTCAAGATGGGCATGCGTGTCGTTCTACTCGTCAATCTCGACTTCAACAGTGGACTCGTCAACGGAAGTCAAGGCACAATCAAAGGCTTCGCCGCACACCGCGACCAAGACCTGCCCACCACCGCGAACCCGGGAAACCGTACCTCCCCGCAAACCCGCGGCTCGTCCCAGACTCACAGCTCGCCCCAGAAAATCTCCAGCAGTACAGCGCCGTCCTCCTCCGTACGCACCGAAGTGCGCGGCCCGACTCTCATGGGCGAGTACGCAGACTACCGTCTCTCCCAAATCCGCGCGTTCATCGCCCGGGCCCCCGACGCCGTGTGGCCTATCGTCCGCTTCGACAACGGCGAACAACGCGTCATCTACGCCGACTGCCGCGTCAACGAGCTCGGCGACGACGCGCCCTACTCCATCATCTCGCGGACCCAGATCCCGCTCGTTGCGGCGTGGGCGATGACGGTGCACAAGAGTCAGGGCATGACGCTCGATAAGGTCGTTGTGGATCTGGGTCGCAGTTTCGAGGAGGGGCAGGAGTATGTGGCGCTTAGCCGAGCGAGGACGTTGGAGGGGCTGAAGGTCGAAGGGTTAGGAGCTTGTTCGGGGGCGCGAATGAGCAGGTTAGCCGGTTTTTGGCGGAGAATTTCGAGTGAGGAAGCGCGTGGGAGGGGTTGGATGGATGGATGGATGGATGGATGGATGTTTGATGATTGGATGCTTTGATGCTTTGATGCTTGTATGTGGTCTGTTTGGATACCCTGATGTTGGACATGATATGATAATCTGCTTGGGAGACGTGGGCACGGAGAAACTGTCAACCCGAGACGGGCTTGGCGCTGCGGGCAGACTTCCTTCAGAGCAAATGATCGACTACTTCTGATGATTAAGGAAATCCAGCTATGAGGCTAGAAGTAATTCTTCAGAGCGTGTGAAGTGAGATTCTCATCTTCAACATCTTCTGCGCGACGCTTCATCAGTCATTCCCCAGCGGTAGTGCCCGCAACTGTCAAGCAGCGATCGTGAGTTCTGACTCGCGATATTCGAAGTGCATCCCGCACGCTGACCGTGGACTCGTGTTAGTTATCGGTATAGGCGATGTTCGAACGCAGCTTCCGGTATGCCGTAAATCCGCTACAAACGTTCACCTCTCCAGTGCGTACTGTCTTGTTTGAAAGAAAAAAACCCCAGTTCAAGAGCGTGCAACGGTAACCACGAGTCCTTTTTTCCTGAGTGGCCTATTGCACTGCGAAGGTTAATACAGGAAGGGAGTATATCAACACTTTCGTCCACCGGTAGTCAATCTTGCTAGTCCACCGTGCTGTTTCATCACTATCTTGAGCGTATTGTTCTGCAAAGTTTAGGGCCGTAGTGTAATGAGAATGCCAGCCTTGGTTTGCGACAGCGAATCGCATCTCATTCTAATGTGTGTTCGAGATCCTACTCTAGAGTGAGCTTTACTCTCCCGCCCCGCCCTAGTGAACAAATCGAAAAGCACAGCGTCACTTGTGTGTTTATACTCTCCTCTCTTCCTCAACTTTCTGACTTTTTATACACCACACAAACACTTCACATATCATCTAGAGATGGACTCCATTTCGATTGAACTTGCCGACCTTCCGGGGCCACGGACTCGCACTCAACGCTGGGGTCGCCGCCCACCACGCCAATGGATCGATCCCAACGCGATTCCTGATGACGAACAGATCGCTGAAGACCGTGGGCTGGAGGAGCTCGAGAGACTTCGAGTCCTCTTCAGTATGCCGCCCACCTTGCGGGAATTCTTCCAGGAGGCTGAGCATGCCATGCGGGCCCACGAAGGCTCGTTCAACACTTTCCGTAACCGTGTCAATGCAAGCAAACTTCAGGTGACCGCGGAGATAGCGGTGTACCACTACGTGGAGTGGGTTGATGAGGTCCGGAGCGGCAGAGACCAGGCACGAATGTGGGAGCGGGCAATGGAAGAGAGGGCGCACAGCGAAAGGCGCAGGTCTAGACGGAGACGGAGTCGCACGCCGCCCCGTAGCATCACAGCACCAGCACGCAATGTCCCGGCCGCAACCACTGGCCCGCTTGATCGAGACGCTTCACCACCACACGGATCACCAGCCTCGCCCGTACCCAGTCTCCCTGCGCAGTCGGAGACGACACTGTCAGCCCCCTTGTCAGAAAGCCCATCCAACACACCACCAGTTCGAAGACCCAGACGCTCGTTGCGAGAGGATGAGGACGTCCCATGGTCTGGAGGGGAGATGCGATGGTCGGGAGGGGAGATACGACTGTCAAGGAACATCCTTCCTATCAGTATCACGGATCTGAGGATCATGGTGTGGGAAGCCTGGATGGCAGAAGAGATGCTGGCGGAGTACGTGGTGGAGCGTGCGGAAGTGCTGAGGGAGCTAGGTGTGGAACCGGAGAATCCTTAAATTAGCAGAAGGTACTCGACTACAACAGATCTTGAATAGGGTTTCAGTGGATCATGGCATTGCAGGAGTTGGGGCATGAGGTTCGTGAAATGTTTTATCGCTCAGAATACGATCAGGAAGTTATTAGAGTGAGCCCTTTCTTTGGCTCGTATCTGATGGTGTGACTGACGATCTCATAAACCTCACAGAGGATGTTAGGCTGCCATACCAATGCTGATAGTCCTAGGTCTAATTGCGAGCTGGTGAAGGGCCTATCCACTATACGAACACGTTGCCCACTGAACCGCTCAGTGGGACAAAGTGTAGACTCTCAACGACATTGCCTGTTCTGTCCGGGAGGGTCGCGATTGCTTGACGAATCCAGAGCTAGCGAACAGACTGACTAGTCACGGGCATGATCGGGCGAGTGGGGATCTGAAATGGTGATACAAATTCTTGTTATCCATGCTTGGAAGCGGTATGCATCTCGATGGGACTGTAAGCAAGGCCGTCCTAGATAACATGAGAGCGAACATGGAACTCCGTTTCCCTCTCTGGCGCCTTTCTGGTATAGCTCTATAATCCAGAGCTCGTCATCCTAGTTGAAATTTGGAGGTCCCTGCTCAGACGTGCTCTAGACCTTGTCCTCCACCATGTTGGCCATCTTTTTGCCATACCGAGCCTCGGGCTATTCTTTGACTTCTTCGCTAATATCGTTTCTCTTGAATATTCCCAGATGGGCGCGATCTGGCCGCTCGAGATCGTCGATAAACATGTTTCTGCAAGCAGCATCATAGATTGAAGACAAGATATCGAAAGCCAGTGGTAATGCTAGAATTTTGCAGATGACTAGGTCTCACAAACGTCGAGAGAGAAATGCTGTCTTGCAGCCCATGCCATTCCAACCACCTCACATCCTACCCGAGTTAGTACGTGTTGACGATTTTTGGAGATCTGCAGAAGTGAAGAGATTTAGCCAAGACGCCAACGCTGCACCTACCCAGCAGGGCCGCGAAAGGCTGTTGCAGGTTCCGAACACCCCATATATCTTGAGAACATTCGAACGACTGCCCGTTTCCTCCGGACACTCAATTCAATCGGTTTACGCGTCCTCGCTGGTCGAGCAGTGTGCTCTCTCCTGTTTGGAGCGGTTACAGCATCAACGACATCTCGCTGGCCAATCAACTGTCAGCTCCAACGGACAACATGACTTCCAAGTCGCCCGTGTTCTCACCTGTTAAGAGCTCTGATGCAGACTCCATCTCGATCCCGAGTTCAGCAGTATCCCGGCTGTCCATCAGCTTCTGGTCATGAGAAACACGCGCTTGAACTAGCGTCTGCACAAGGCATTAGTATCTCGTGGATGACAACTGTATCTGTGAGGCGACAAGAGACTTGAGGAAGAGAGGGTCTTGCGTGTCTGTAGTGGTGTTCGATCTCAGCCTTGGCGGAGGGCAATACACTCACTCAGAGGGTAGAGTCTCGCATGAGAAAATGATTTGGGACAGTGGAAACCGGGATGGTTCATCATTCAGCGAGAGTCTGTGGATTCAGATGTCGTCTCGATAGGAGATAAGAGCGTACGTTTTCTTCGGGAGATCAGAGACTAGAGACTCCAAACAAATACATGATGGCGGTTCTAGTCTGTTGCCTAAGTCTTCCCTCTTCAATGGAGCCGATAGGGCATGCTATCAGGCGGCACACTCCATAATCCTCATGCCGCATTGTTTTACCGTCGGTGAGGTCCTCCTGAAATTTTTGTGAGTTCTAAATACTACAAACACCAGAAGTAAACGCCTTTGACCTCGTCTGCCTGTTCTGCCCTCCCAACTCGCTCTTGATATGCCTTATAACTCACAATGCACCTGATGGTTGTATTATCCCTGGAGCTCCTGCTTCTTAACACGCTTCTCTCTAAACGGGCACTGCCTACCCGAGATAACCCCCTCGGGACTCGTCTTCGGAAACCAGCGTACGAGTCCCCCTAAGTAAAGATACCGCAGGTCCGATCCCTGCCATCTGCAATCTTTTTGTTTTGGTATGCCGTTACATCGCAGCTGCTTGTTTAGTCTTTCGGTATGCTCGATTGCCCGCTTGTCAAACTGTACGCAGGTAGTGAGCTTTGTACGATGTGGACAATCAACACCGATTTTCCTGGGTGCTTTTGCTCGGACATGTTGAGTCGTCTGGAAGAATGCTGCATTTGCATGGGAGGATATAAGCGTTGACAATTACGTGTCAAACGAGAACTTAATAGATGGACGCATCTGGTCACGCACACATAGAGGACAAGAAAAGATTTCTTAGGTACGATTCTCATCGTCGCCGTCTCTTCCGCTATCAATCAACCGTATTATCGCCGGCTTTCATCTCCCACTCGTAAATGCACGGCTGGTTCAGTCTGTGCTGAACGTAGACAGTGACGAGCAATGTAGCAGGAAAGAAAAGATGCGTACAACTCTCTGTTTCTGAGCATGCTCCGTTCCTGCCGCAGGCCACGACATCCGCAGAGACTCGAGGCTGTCAGCCCCTTGAGAAGCTCTCCTTCCCCGATGATCAGCCCTGTGTCACCCAGCCCAGCGAAGCAGGCTGACGGGCAAAGGACTGCTTTTGGGTGATGCTGAGCACGCATTTGTCACGACTGGACATATTTCCCTTATCCAGTCTGAAGCGGCTGCAAGAGAACACTGCCGCTGTTAGTTAATCACAGTGCACCTCATCCTGCTGGCCGTCGAGACTGCAGCGGCTGGGACGACGTGACCACCTGCTGTCTGTAAGGGTCGCTATGCGAATCGACACAGGCATACCACTAGCGCGGGAATGTGCAGATGGGCGACCTTTCGGTGCACTCACTGTACGCCTACGAATGAAGTGAGCCAGCAGAGAATCTGGCTTGGAAACTCTTGATGATGGTGATGGAGCGAAGGATGATTATCCAAAGCCAAAAATGGGGGCAAAAAGGACAAGACGAGCAACCTGAGAGAGATTAAGTCCTGACCTATCGCCCCTATGTTGGAGGCTAGGCGAGAGCGCCTGATCTCACATAATATTAGCGTGTGAGCAGTGCACTTCTTGAGAACGGGTATTGACATACGGCCAGATTCTGCATGATCTCGTAGATGAGCACGATCTAGTTCCTCCATCTGCTAGGCCGCCTTTGCTTTGAACCAGCTGAGACTGGTACAGTCTTCATGGAAAGTTCTTTTGTCTCCACCTGTCGTATATACGAGGCATCTGCATGGGTCATTTGGACGAAGACTTGCATTGATGAGAATGCAAAGTCTGCGGCAGCATCACTGCCAAGAACCCGTGACTTCCACCAGTCTTGGCAGAATAGTCCTCAAAAGCGCAAGGAACAGCCATCACCGCTTGCTTTTCGAGTCAACATCGACAATCTACGACCCGACGCAAGGTTAAAGAATCTCCGAGTCTGCAAGATTGCTCGCTGCTTATCTTCGATCCCGTAAACCACATCAAAGACTCTACAACCTAATGTCTGATAGCAGAGAGTACCAGGTGTGTTTATGCCTCCATCTGCTAGTTTCTTTTCGCTCGACTAAAGTCGTAATACAGTATGCTACCGCAGAGTACTCGGACACTCGTGCCGCAGTCCGTCTCCTTTACGGCACCAATGCATCTCCAGATGCAGAGCTGTCCAAAACCGCCAGCGTAATCGATCCGCGCGACTGGTTCACTACTCCGGCTAGCCGTCCCGGCACTCCTACGCTACTGTCCGGATCTGTCCCGGCTACACAGTACTCCCACTCAAACCCTGCAACTTCCGCGCCCTCAGATTTCGAACCTCCCACTGAGCAACCAAGCACTACTGAAGATAATGCCGATGCGAACAGTGATGCGACCGCTCGCGAAACCTTATTCGAAGCACTCGCGGCCGAGAAGCGGCGCACCGACAAGCTGGAGCTCCGATTGGGTCTCGAGCAGAGACGCGCTGACATGCTCGAGGAGCAGCTGGCGATCGCAAAATCCAAGATCAAGGACTTGGATATAGCAGTGCACAATCTGAGTCAGACTGTTCACGCCCTTGTTGCCGAGGGTCAAGACAAGCTGCCCCGTCGACCGGGTCGATGATGGACCGGATCTCCAAACGCACAATCAACGGTATGACTGCAGAGATGGAGCGACTTGTACCTCGAACTTCGTATTTCATACACGAGCTAGTCGAACACGGCGATCAAAGATCTCGGAGGACTGCGTTGGCAGCTCCTAGTCGCTGGGGCAGTGGTGTAGAGAGGCTGCCCGATTGGATTCCGCATCGGGTCAACTCATTTTGGGCGGACCTCTGAATCAACGAAAATAGAGCAAGGACTGTGGCTCCCTCCCACAATGGCAGATTAAAACAGGTTGCTGAACAAGTCAGCTTTGAATATGAGATCATAGCAAGGTTTTCTCTGCACTTTGTTACTGTAGAATAGCTGCAATGCTATACCTGTTGAAGAACGCCGTGGTCTCATCTTTTGATTGCCTATATACCAAGTAAGCAGAATATACACCAAACAAAGCTTTTGCGCTTGCTAAAATAGTATCAGATCTAGAAATCGTCTTCTGGCCGCATAAGTGGAAAGTAATGTCGTGGCGGGAAAATGGTCCCGACCAATCAGCAACGGAAACCCAATAGACCGGTTTTGCGTCTCGCTTGCTGGGACCTACGTTCACCGCACTAGTTACCTTTCGAGCGATTGGCACCAACACAGCGTCGAACATTCAAGCACACGTACAAATATACGCTTGGCGAATCTCTATAATCCCTCCCCATCCGAAATCTGCCACGCACCTCTGAAAGTTGCGTTGATCGCGTTAACAATTTCGTTCAGCCCCTCGATTCGATTTTCACGCACGCTTGAAGTGCATCGAATACCACTCTGAAGCACGGCCGCTCATCGTAATGGACCACACCGTAATTATCGCTCCTCCAAAAGAGGAGAACATCACGGTGTTACAGAACAGCCACCACTCCACTCGCGACTTGGATGCAGTCAACAACACCCCAGCCACTCCGGCACAGGTTTACGACTATCTGTGTTACGCCAGCTTTTTCGAATCGTCAGGGTTAGCAGACGTCTACGAGTTTACCTCGCCATCTACACGGAACGTGTCAGGCTGCACATCGACGGCAAATCAGGCTCCGGATCGTGACACACCATCGTCAGAACTTCCTTCGGCATCGCCAACATATCCTGCGCGCCCTCGCAGTTCAATGGACCGATACCCGCAGTTCTGGGGTGAGGCGGGACTTACTAGATCTCAAGAAAACATAGATCCTAGTGCCGACGAGCTTGACGCACCACCCTTCAGACGTCGTGGCCATCAAATCAGCACCAACGCCGACAGCTCGCGCAGCCGCCAGGAGACTAGGGCATCCAACTCCGCCATTATCAGCGTCTCACAGCATGACACGGAAGACACGGGCCCCTGTCCACCAACTCCTCCCTTGCAGAGACAGAGACATACCTTCTTAGGTAGCCGCGCGAGAACGCAACATAAAAGCAGTGACGCCGACGAGATGTATACCATCGAGCGTGTGCGAACAATTGATGCGAATGGTAATACCGTCGTATCAAACGTCAGAAGGCCTGGATGGCCATGCGGCGCTTTCCAACAACACAACATGTCAGAGACTGATATCCTCGCCGCCCCTCACGCCACCCACCCAGTTCACACATACATGGATGTAAGTAGACACCATCTTCATATATAGAGGGTCAACGAAACTGACGGTCAAGCAGCACCGCGGCACGTCTCCAGAGGATCAATTTGTGGTCTCGCCAGCTGAAGCTCACCAGCGCAAAGACCGTATCGAAGGTCCGGGCAACGACACGCATGCCCGCCACCTGCGCGCTGCCTGAGAGCAGGTGACTTCGAGAGGGTACGGAGCTAAAGCTGGGTCATCGAGCTCTCTCTCCGCGGCTGGTACAACGTTGACGCCCGCATGGAGTGACGACGGCGTGACTTGGGATGAATCACTATCATGTTTGGAGGATAGTTCCAGGAGAGTGCACTGTATTGCGGCAAGAAGGGCATGCGGGCAGAGAGGTCAGTCAACGCTCAGCGCGTTTCGACTTCCGATGACTGAGCGGAATACTGTAACGATGGCATGGTCTTGCACGGTTCAAGTTTTTGCACTCTGATGGGTATCTTGAAGTCATCAGACAGTGATTGCTGCCAGGACAGCATGGTTTCAAGCCGTCGATATGCTTTCAATGAGGATGTTTCTCTTTCTGAACCACGCCCCTGCTTCCTACTATCACAGTGCAGTAAGCCACCGCTTCACCCAACTAGTCATCTATAGGAGAGATTCCTGCCCAGTAAAAGGATGGCGAGATGTCTTGAGAGGCCTCCAAGCACTATAAGTAGAGGACTACACCTGCGCACTTAACTAGTGCAAAAATAGGTACTTGCGTATCGATGGTTCCAGCAGCCTTGAAGGGCTCTTCGAAAGCTTAAAGTTCCTACTACAAAAGGCCGTCTCTCATCGTGATGGAAGATGATATTATTACTAGTTCAAGGCCGCTCACGACCAGTGTGAGGGCTCAGAATCCTCTATATCAATGCTGAAGATCGACCATCACTCTCCATCCTCCTTCACTTTGCTGCCTCTGTCCTCTTCTTGAAGGGTTGGAAGACCCCTGAAGCTGTCTTCAGACCCGTCTTGATTGCCACTTTGACGGCCTTACCATCCTTTCTGAGCTCATTTGCAACGGAGTCATCGCTCTAGTAGCTCTCCGATGATTCAATGTTCGCATTGAACGATTGTCACGTTTGGGCAACAGCTGATACTCCGCGACTGCAATGTGATTAGAATCGGAGACGCACGACGCGCGATGGCAGGGCCACCGAGCTTGATCTACCACCGTAGCCTAGCCTAGTTAGTCTCGTCATATCGAGAAGTCTCTGTTGTAGGCGGGAACGGCGAGTGCGCAAGGCGCTCGTATCTATTTGGCGTGCAATCGAAGGCAGCGGCAGAGGTGTTGCGGAACCTGACCATCACGCACTGCTCACCTTGGATGGTGGGGTAGGAGACTGCAATATCAATCTTGCTGTAGAGGCATGGGCGTGGTCTGCCGACAGTACGCTGGAAGAAGGTGATGATATGCTCCACGGCAGGAAAGCTGACGAAGCAGCAACCGACGTTGCAATCACTTGTGAGATCTGTCCGCAAGCCCTCACAGCCGTACCAAGCTCTCGTATCGGCTTCGTTAGTTAGGGCAGCAGCCGCACCACCATTACGTCAGATATGCAGGATGGGGAGAGCTGGTGTGAAAAGTCGGCTTGACCGTCTGCGGACCACTTCCCTCAGACGGGATATCCATGGTGGTGAGCAGTTTTGGCGGAATGGCCAGGCCCACTGGAACGACGATGTGTTAGCATAACCCAAGTGCAACAGTAACAAAAGGAAAGTGGAACACTCACGGCCAGCCCTTCTGCCTCCACGCTTCCATCGGCAATCTAAACATCCGCCGAACCACCAACACCATCTCCACACCCATTCTCCGCCTTCGTAGGAGCCGCCGTAAGATGCAGCGTTGACAGTGTCTTGCTTCCGTGACAGCTGGCAAGCACTGGCGCGAGACAACCAATGGTTCTGGGTCTTGTCCTCGGCTAAGCGGTCAACGGATCTAGGCGGTCCAGGTCTACTGTTGTCCATTAGTATCTCGCGGCTCTTCACAATCACGCATAGAGAATCCCTTAGGGTGACAACACCAGCGCAAGGATGCAAAGCGACTCTCTCATATCTTATACCGACCGATGATTTCCCCATGCTCTCGAGACGCTTCTCTGCTCTAAGGTTCAGCCAATTGGCCAAAGCAGTGATATGCCTGGAATTGTCCGATTTCCAGTTGGGGATTAGGTCCTGCCACGACGCTGCAACGGAGCTTCCTCAATACGTACTATTAGGTAGCGGGCCTCCTCTCATAATCGGTATTGGCCACGGCCTGACGGCGGACCACCGGGCCAGCATGAGGAGAAAGAGAAGACTTTTTGACACTCAATAGCTGCTGGCATGCCATCAGAGGCGATCATACCAAGATCAAGAACAACACCGAATCAAAGTGTGTGTGGAGATCAGATCAAACTGCAAAGCTTCGATTGCCGGATTCGGTAACTCTGACGCCTCTGAAACACAAAGTTCTAAGGCGTCTCCTCACAGCTACGTAACAAGCAGAACAACAAGCGCTCTGATGATCCGGTCTCGTCTCCGGCTCAGATGAAGAGGATAGAACTCTGGCTCCGCTCAGCTTTCTCTATCTTTCTTCTATCACACAGAACCACGGCGCCTCGCTCGCCAGGCCTCATCTCACATCACCGTGCCGTTCCTGCAATACCTCTTGATTATCTCCTTGTTCTTCCTTCAGCTTTTCTATACTGTGTCATCGAATCTACCTCCCTTGTTAGCGTGCCAATCCTCCTGATCAGGTTCATCTCGTTGCTTCGCGAGGCAAGCGTGTCGACTGCGGTTGGCACTCTTTATGCACGATACGTTTCTTTCCACTGTTATGCAGACGATGACACAACGACAGATTCCTCTATGCGCCTCAGAGCTCAACAAGACGAGTCCAGTCTCCAGGTACGTCTCTCCTCTCTCCCACCTTTCCCCCTTCCCCCACTGCCGTGAGATGGGATTTCTCCCGTCACCCCAGCCGCAACAAGGTTAAGGATGTCGAGGGTCTAGTAGCAGAGGCACCGATTACAAAAGCAGCCGCCTTCCTCTGTATCTGGATCCAGTTCAGAAGTTCCACTGCAAGGTACGTTCCGGTCGGCTTACTTGACAGAGGGTGACAATAGATTTCCCAACCTTAGAATATGCCCAGCCGTGTTCATTCACGATGCTCTTTTTCACCACCCTATTCTGGCTTCGTGCTGTAAAATCGGAGAAGAAGCAAGGTCCTTGTGACAAAGATTGTGTGCAATCCTGACTGTGAGCATTGAGTAGATAGCTCCACTGCTGCCATGATGCGGGAGTTCACTCTGGGAGATAACATTTGTTACAGTAACATAATAAGGGGAATCGCACGTGACTGTCGACTACACCTTGGGCTTGACGAAAGAGAAGAAAGCTAAAGCGTGGTTTTTGGATTCATTGGGAAAGTACACTGTGATCATATAAACAGTTTGGTAACCGAGATGTGTCTGCCATCTCCACTGTACTGATCTGCCTATAAGCGATCAAAGAGCTTTCCGCAGTAGCAAACGATCCGGCTCGCATTCTGATACGACATACTTGACATTGTAAATCTATACTGGGAAGTCTTTTCACTTGTTCAGTTTGCCTGCCGTCTACCAATGATTTCACCAGATAGTAAAATAGGATTGCCTACGAAGGCCGAGTACTGACCATTCGGCCACTGGCTGGCATTTTCTTGCTCACCAATCTGTCCCAGACAAGAGAAGAAAGGACGTGACACCTTACCATTCTGTCGCCCTCCATCGCATCCCTACCTAACGTACTTGCCTGATTCCCTCTCGAACAATTCTAGTCGTAGAGCTCCCGGTTCAACCTCGCCTCTTAATCCTCCTCCATCCTGCGCCAGTCATGCTCCGTCATGTCTTCGTCAGCCGGGTAGGTCCTGGGCGCCCGCGGGGTGGGCGCATCATCCATATCCTCATCTTCATCCTGTCTGAGCAAAGGCGCCATGACGTCGACCTGGAGGTGGTTATGCAATCCTCTGTTCCGCGCATTGAAGGTCTCCTGAGTCGGGGTCGGCTCATCGTCTTCATCCAGCGGCTGCCCCAGGAGTCGATGCTCCTCAGGGCGAAGACTGTCGTACCTCTGACCGTAGGACGTGCCAAAACGGAAGCTCTTGCGGCCCCTGTCTACATTCGTGTCTGCCCCGGCCTCTGCAGCGCTCCGCTTCCTACCCTGTCTGTATTGGGTTCGGCTGTTGGGCTTCTGTTCGCGGGCCATTTCTAGCAGGGTGGTCAGCCGTACGTATCTCTTGTGATCGATCTGTCCAGGATTACGAATATTGTTGCGCGACACGTTCCTGGAGTTCTCATGGAGCATCCTCCGGTATTCTGTCACTTCTGTATGCGAAAGCAGCCTTAGGGGCCCCTCTTGGCTGACAGAATCCCTTCGATCTCTAGCGTCACCAAAGCTCTCGAGCATTGCTTCGGATACGTGCATGAGGTTCTTGACGTCTCGGCGAGTGTAATGAAATCCGCTTGGATCGTAGTCTGCCTCTTCTGATGTTTGTAGTCGTTCGAACCTGCGAACGACGTCGGTGAGCTTTGGTACTTGCGGTGGTGTGCGATGGCGATGGAAAGAGAATGCGGTGGGAAAGTCGAAACCTCTCAGAAAGGCTCCCGAGTGTTTTCGGTGAATGGAAGTGGTGTTCTCTATGCCCTTTTGCTCAGGTCTGAGTACTTAACAAAGATACACAAAGACGACAAAAGCATTGTCTTTAGTGCGTCCTTTGATTCCACGGATGAATGAGCTGACAATGGCGCAGCTCTGGGAGATGGGCCCATGCACCAAAACATGATGGCAGTGTCCCTACCAACAAAGGATCTAATGATCAAGCATTGTAGCATTGTAAAAAAGGTACTAGGGACTTGTGAGTAGGAGTTGTCATCTTATGAACGCAGTAACCAGCGCCGCCCGGGTAGAGTTCAGGCTAGACAAGGTTGCTCGATACCTCTCCGTACTACGAATAAAGTTGCTGCAGTCATTGCTCGCGTTACAGTAATTCTAGACGAACTTTGTCAAATGCTATCGAGAGCGGCGTCTGCGAGAGGCCCGTAGTGGGCCGTTATCGGTAGCGGCACGAGCTCTTTGTCCACCTCATCCTGCTACTCCTCAATGCTATCAACGAGCATCCCCTTCGGCATTGTCCCAATGTCATTACCGGTGTTGTGATCGAGTCTTGAGACTATCCCGCAGCGGGTGTTGCGAGGGTCGGCGTCATGAGCATACCAGTAAATGCCGTCGTTTGCAGTGAACACTCTTTCGAAGCCTCCATTCTTGATATAAATAGAGTACCTTGGTTAGTTCTTTGATGATTGAGCCCTCGGTAGTGGATATGTACATGTCATGCGAAGGTGCCATGATGCGGTCGATGGTCACTCCCCTGTCAATCCTCTTTCTGAATAGGCATCGTGACAATGGACAACTGCCCATCGCCGGTATTCGTCCAGTATCAAGACAAATGCATGGTAAACGGGCAGGGGACAAACACAATTGACGGTCACACATTTTCAGTCCATCTGATTGCACAGTTTCGCCCCGTTCTGCATTGTCGTAGTAGTTCATCAGGTATTGTCTATCAATCGATGAGAACAATGCATAGCGATCACTCTGCATGGCCGTCAACATACGCGGCCATTCAACTCCTACTCGTCCAAATACAAACTAATACTTCCATCCCATTCAGTTCCTTGACCCTCAATACACCCACATCAAACAATAGACGTTCCATGGAGATCTATCCATGCCCTCAGGTATAAAATCCTCCTCCTCGTCTAGCCAATCCGTCTCTCATCATTACCATCATCTCATCTCGTATATATGCATCCGAAAGCTTCTTGTACCAACTCAACGTCCCCACCGCTCCCACTACCATGTCCTCATTGAAAGCCACCTTCCCCGGAATCCAGCTCTTTCTGGAAGGGCCGGCCAGCCAACTCACCGAACTGGAGCGCAAAGTCAACCAGCAGGCTGGTCACATCGCCGCCCTCGAGCAAGCGAACAAGGCGCTGGTCGCGGAGAAGAACAAGCTAGAAGACGAGCTGGCAGACGTGAAGGAGACGACCGCCGAGCGGATCACCAAGGTTGTATGTCTGTCGCATTCTCCTCTCGCTCTTCACCGTGTTCATCATGTTACAGATTAGCGACGGCCTTGCCTATATCGCGAGCCAATCCGGCAGCCAGAACGACGTCTACGGCAAACTTCCCGTCAGGGACATCAGGCATAGTATCTCGCCCCTTACCTCTGTCGGCGGTCGCATGGCTAATCCCTACCCTGGTGTTCGACGAGGCCCGCAACCCGGCTACGGCAGAAAAGTCAGACACCTCAGCCACCGCGGTTGAAACGCTGTACACGGTCAAGACGCAGAAGACGGACGACAACTTGGAGAGCCCATGGATTGACGGAAGACGGGTCTATGAGATATAGGCGAGCCCGATGCCGAAAGCGAGGGCCGCATCGGCAAACAAGACTGTCATAGCTATGGGGATTGCGCCCCGGCACGCCTTTGAAATAGGTCATGAACATGGCCGACTCCGACGCGCGGACGCAGGCGAGGGTGAAGGCTGCGAGCCAGGTGCGTTATACACAGACACGGCGATCTCACAGGGGCACGTCACTCACGTTATATAGAAGTCAACCCGCGCCGCTCGGCCGCCTCGGTGAAGATGAAGCTGCAGGAGGCCAAATCGACCACCTCCACGTTTAAGATGCCGAAGGGTTTGGCAGGCGAGCCCGAGCAAGAGAAGGACGGAGTCGATACCAAGGCGGAGCCGGCAGCCATGATTCTATCCCAGATGGACTGCGGTCACACGAGATCGTTGGGCGAGATTGTGTATAGCTGGCGTACCCCGCTGAGTCAAAGACCGTCCATAAGACCGGAAACTCACAGTTGGCGAGTAGTACTACCTACCTGCGGTGTTCTAGGAGATGAAGCCAGGCATCTCTCCGACATGAATATCGAAAAGACTCGAAAGGACGATTCGAACGCACTTACCTCGTGATACCTCTGCAGGCGCGTCGTGCCGGGGCTGGAAGGGGAAGCAGTCGTTGTCCAGCCGAAGTCGGGCGTCCAGAGGCAGACGGTGCCGGCCCACTACTGCACCGCTACTGTGTGGCCCGTGACAAACTCCGCATGACATTGAATCCTAGCTGACGGTCAGGTACGTTCTAGTACGTACCATGACCTCTTGAAGAACGCAGCTGGTGCCTGCAGTGGATTGGGTCCAGGAAGTCGGCTTGACTGTCACCGTGTGATTCCCCTTGGCGTATTCCTGCAGTGTGGATGGCGGATCCCCGGAGACGTGGATCGACGTGCCGCTTCCGGGGTGTGGTGTGGGATGGGGGTGGGAATGGCGCTTGGTACATGCAGCGCGGCAGAGGTGGGTAGTAGAAATGGCGGTTGCGGTTGCGGTTGCGGTTGTACAGACGTCCGTCAAGTCATTGCGTTGCCGGCCGCGAGGTGTTCCTCCTGTATAAGCACATGGATGACGGCGAAGAACAGACTTATCACAAATTCATCATGGCATGGAAGGGATCGAGAACTGCCAAGCGTAGGGAGAAGGAACATCAATGACGGTGAAGATTCCCCACAGGCCGTCGTCAAGCACCCACCAAAAGTCTCTCACGCCCCAAGTCAAGCTTTCTCCGGGGTGCCGCGGATCGACTGGCCGCAGATCCGGTCATCCTTGTCCTCCTCCCCAGACTATGCTCGATGTTGGCGACAGCAGCGCGGGGTCAGCTGCAAATCGCTCATTCCTTTTCCGATCATTCCTTTTTCGACCATTCCACGATCCTCTCCGTCCCGATTGACGCAAGGATGAATCACAGGCAGGCGCTGGGAGTCGGAGGCTTCGTCGTGCTCACCTTGCTTCTGCCGTGGCGCATACATCATTACACTCGTCTGGCCTTAACACGCCGCTACGAGGGATCGGACGGATCTACCGCGACCCGGGATCACCAAGACACTACAACGGGCACGCCGCGACAAGATGCCACGGACTGAACCCAAAAACATCATCATCACTGGCGGCGCGCGCGGGATTGGACGCGCGACAGCGCGACACCTGCTGAGCCTGCCCGCACAACATCGCGTCTTCCTGCTGGACGCCGACGCCGACGAGCTCGAATACTGCGTCAACGTCCATCTGAAGGAGTATTCGCATCCGTATGCCACACCCTACCCTTCCTCCCTGCTCCTACTCACCTCCACCCTCCACCGTTGTCCGCCAGATGCTGACCCCAGTTCCCCAGCGACGACACCCGAATCCCGATCCCGCATCTGCCCATCCGCCTCTCCAGCGCCGTGGTCAACCTCCGCGACGCCTCCGCCATCGATGATGCCGTGGAACGCGCGGCGCAGTTCTTCGGCGGGAGGATCGACGTCCTGGTCAACAACGCCGGGATCGCGCGCGCCATGTTCAGCAACAACATGACCATGGCGGACAGAGCGACGCGCGACGAGTGGACCGCATACGTCGAGACGAACCTCAGCGCGCCCTTCCTCCTCTCCCAAGCCGTGATCCCGCACATGCGAGTCAAGCCCGAGAGCAAATATCCCGACACCGCCGGAGGGGAGGGCAAGAGCGGGGATGGGGTGGAAGGAACGAAGGGCCTGAACGAGGGTGGGTGTATAATCCACGTCTCGAGTTTCCGCGCACACATCTCGGACCCCAACTGCGAGGGCTACGCGGCGACGAAGAACGGTCTCTGCGGCCTCACGCATGCCATGGCCGTCTCTTTGCAACCCTTCGGCATTCGCGTCAACGCCGTCCTGCCTGGTTGGGTCAGCGTTTCTCACGAGAACAAGCAGGGCGATGAGGACGCTGCAAAGGCCAAGAGGGGAGAAGGAGCCGGAACGAGACAGTGGGAGAGTCTGGGGAAAGAAGACCACGAGCTGCATCCCGCGGGCAGGGTGGGCAGGGGCGAGGACATCGCGGAGACGGTCGAGTGGATCATGGGCGCGGGATTCGTGTCTGGAGCTGAAATCGTCGTCGATGGAGGTGCGGGTGTGAAGAAGAACCCCGACGTCTGATCGCGTGGTGTGGCATGCCGGCGTCGGCGTGTTCGCGGCGCTGCTGCTGCACTCCGCCTGGGGTGTCGGCGTGTCTGCGGTGCTCGCTGTCACTCCGCGCTGGAGAGCAGGAGGAGGGGGTGGAGGACGCGGGTGTGCCTTCTCCTCGTGTTCCAGGCGGTTGGAATACTGGAGGCTGGGATGGTGTCGGTGTGTCTACGGCGCTGTTGCACAGCTGGAATTGTATGCGGGATACCCAGACGGTGGAGCGGTTGGTGTGGAGAGACACGTGGGTACTGTTGAAGGAAATTGCGGACGCGGCGCTTCCTCGGAAAGTGGAGGTTCGCTTCCTTTGCTCCTCCCTGTCAGTGGGATGAGCTGCCGCAGATCGTGAAATCCTGAGAGTCATGATGGAACGGTAACGGCATGGTTCTTCGTACAGCCTCGTCGATGCATGCACTGTTTACTGTAGACGACGCGAAGTAGGAAAAATTCTGCAGATCAGGCGCGTCGCGCTCGTGTCGCCTCCCAAAGATAATGTGTCTCGCCGGCCGCCTGCTGTGGATCCAATGACACGACTAGGTATCCTCGTGGGCCCTTTTCGCGTGGCCTCGCTCATGTTCTGTTCCACAAACGCTTTCTATCCAAAACGCCTCGGCCAAGGAACAGACCTGGCTCCATGACGAGTGCAGCCCTGCAGGACGAGACAAATGTAACTAGCTTCGGACCCGGTTTGTATAACGCGTCTAAAATCGTTTCGAGCCGCGTAACGTATACCGAAAACCTCGTATCAAGACCCAATACACCGTTTAGTTATGCGAAGACACATGACCGGCTTGGCCATGATCCACGATGCAGATGTCAAAGTGTAGTCCAACGACGCCAAGCGGGAATCTTAACGTGTATGCCGAAACCCTACCATACGGCATCGAGGCACATGAATCGAGCGACAGTTCAGGCGTCGAGAGGCGTTTGATGGAGCGTTGTGCGTTCTGATGTGGATTTGCCTCGATCTGGAACGGCTGAGATTGCGCGATCCCATTTCGGGTAACTAGTCAGACGACGGACGTACCGGGGCTGCGAGATGATGTCGCACTGGGCACTGGAGATCCGTAACGTCAAGGTCAGCAGAGAACGAACGCCTGATGGTGCGAAACCTTGTCACTGTGACCCTCCAACTTCTCGCCCCTGATGTCGTGTACGAATCCAGAGATGGGCACATTCCACAATGTTCTAGAAGGACGAAGAAGCGCGTCGGCCGAAAAAGTGTAACAAACGGGGGGGGCAATCGCCCTCGCAGGCGATTCTTGCCTCGCTCTTTCGCAAACACAGCTCGGGCGAAGGAGAGACTCTGTCTGCCCTAACAGTAGCAACTACCTACTAGTCAACACCACGCGAAATTTGTAATATTGCCTGCCAGCCTCCCAGCCTGCCGAAACGGCCGTTGCCGACGCTCAGACGACCGAACGGGAGCAAAGGCAGTGGCTTCGGGACAGAGCGCGAGAAAGCGAACAGGGGCCACGGCAGAGCAGCAGCAGCAGCAACTCGCACATCCCGGTCTCAGCAGCCGCAGCGCGTGGCGGACTTCTCCGCAGTCCACTCAAATCTCCACCCCGAGTGGGAAAAACGGAGAGGAAAGCGCTTCGAGCCCTCAGTCTTTGAGAGATTTTTTTCCCTTTGCTCTTGTGATCCCACAGTGGAGAATGCCGCGGCCGCTTGGGGCAGCGTTGGAGCAGAACACTCGCACTGACTGCGACAGAACCCCGTGGATTCTCCGGTCTCCGGTCTCCGGTGCGAGGAGTCGAGGAGCAGTGAGTGGGCCGTGGAGTGAGTTGGAGCGCACACGTTCCTCGGGTGGAGTAGACGAGGCACGAACGAAGTCTGGTGCTGATGTGCATAGAAGTATTGACGGTATGAACTAGGTATGGAAGAGGGGTATCATCGCTGGTGCCATCGCTTCCTTCAAGCCCTCACCGGCGTTGTTTTCGGGAGGCTGCATGTATACTGATCACACATCCCGCGAGTATGCTTGGGGGTGGGGAAACATGTGACTGCCATTCGTTGTGAGTGGAAGGATCACGCGATCGTATGCACCGTATGCATCGAAGCCTGCATCGAAAAAGCATGGCATGCAAATCCGCGGACGAGCCAGTAGGCTTTCCGCTCCGCTTCGTTGCAACCCTATGAATGACACGCTAGCTTCCTTCTTTCTTGCCTTGCCCCGGCAACCGCGATGCGAAAAATAGCTGACCTGACCTGGCCTGACCTGGCGGGTGAGCGGCGCGGTGTAACCCTGTGTAACGATCATTCCTGACTGGTTGCGCGCTAAACGAAATTTGATTGCCTTTGCTGTCCCGATCAAACACTGCTAACCGCAATTTCCCTTTCGTTCTCTGCGTTTTTGGCTGGTTATCCTCCCAAGACCCGTTTTGTTGATGCCGATGGAAGATGCCAGTAGTTAGTCGTAGTTGGAACGCAACACGCCAGAAGGCCAACAAGCTTTTGCCGCTGGTGGCTTACCAACGCCTGCAATTCCACAATTCTCTCCAAAGTGCTTACGATGCGGTTAGTGCGTGTGGGTTAGCGCCGCAAGCACTTGTCTGAGGCTAGCCGTTGCTGGTCTGGTGCCGCCTAGTCTGGCTCTGCTCATCTGCGAGGCTGACAGCCATTCGCGGCCGCCGAGGTGAACGAAGACGGTCGCGTTTCTGCTTGGTCGCGCTTTGGTGGTCTTGTCTCAAACTTGGCCGTGTGTCAAGGCGCGGTTCAAGCGTTCGTCTACGGTCGGGAGTGTGCTGTCATGGGACGTGAAGTGTGTGGCGGCAACGACATGCTTGCGTCGGAACAAACGTGAACGGCCTGCTGGAATTGCGCGTCGTTAATCTGCGGTAGAGCGGCCTGTAGAACGGATTTCCCGTCGTTACGGACACCGGGAGATCCAACGCGGCGCTCCTAGTGTGCCTCCTCTCTCTGCCGCCCAGCAGCAAGCCGGCGAGCAGCACTCCAAAACCGACTCGCCCGTGGCTTGTAGACTCCGTTAAGTGTGAACAACCCGTGCCGACGGTGCCGTGAGACCTCGCTGCCACCGCCGCTCTGCCTTGCACTCGCACTTGCACTCCGTTCGACGAGCGGCCTCAGCGGCGACGAGCTAGCTGATAGTGGTAAGGTCGTGTTGTTTTCCTCCGTAAAGGATACCATTTTTCACATCTGTCCCATCCGCTCGTGTTAGTATGCGAATGGTTCGGAGCCGGGTCAATTGCGCACGAAATTCCACGTCAAAACGCGACCCGATGACGAGGATGATGGTCCTTAAGCGCGAACACTGGCCGCAGCACCGCTAACACCCCCGGTCGAGAACCTGCAGCTAATCTTCCCATCTCGAGTGGAGCAAAACCAGTGGTACCAGTCGCCTGCCCGTCTGCGCTTGCTGCTAGCCTAGCTTACTCTAGCTCCGTTCATGGGCCTCCCCCGCATTGGCCAGCCTGGACCAGCAGTGGCCCAGTCTGCTCATTCATCACTCATTCACTGAGCAGCGGCACTAAGCATCGCCCAGAGTCACCGCGCGCACACGGAGTACATAAGCTGGTAACCCCGCCCAAACCCCAGCTTCCTTCTCTCCTCCATCACACACACTCTTTCAAAACACCTCATCCAAACAGCAGCACATCCTCACACCCACCACAATAATGGCTGGAGGACTCGCAGCTACCAACGATGTCTCCCGCATCGAGGCTCCTGTCACCTGGAAAGCCTACATGATGTGTGCCTTCGCGGCCTTCGGTGGTATCTTCTTCGGTTATGACTCCGGATACATCAACGGTGTCACTGGCTCTGCTCTCTTCATCCACGATGTCGAAGGCCCTACCGCCACTGCGCTCAGCTCCTCGCACAACTCCCTCGTCGTCTCTATCCTGTCCGCCGGTACCTTCTTTGGTGCTATCATCGCTGGTGACATGGCTGAGATCATTGGTCGCAAGTATACCGTCATCCTCGGCTGCGTGATCTACATCATCGGTGTTATCATCCAGATTGCTACCTCCGGTCTTGGTGGTATCGTCGCCGGTCGTTTGATCGCCGGTTTCGGTGTCGGTTTCGAGTCCGCCATCGTCATTCTGTACATGTCTGAGATTGTGAGTAAACACCGACCCCGAAACTCCCCGCATTCCAGTCACTGATCCGTTTCCACAGTGCCCAAAGAAGGTCCGTGGTGCCCTCGTCGCTGGTTACCAATTCGCCATCACCATCGGTCTGCTTCTCGCTGCTTGCGTCACCTACGCTACTGAGAACCGCACCGACACTGGCGCTTACCGCATTCCCATCGGTATCCAGTTCGCCTGGGGTCTGATCCTCGGAGGTGGTCTCCTCTTCCTCCCAGACTCCCCACGTTACTTTGTCAAGCGTGGGCGCGTCGAGCAGGCTCGTGCTGCCCTCGCCCGCCTTCGTGGTCAGCCCCAAGACTCCGAATACATCGAGGCTGAGCTCGCTGAGGTCGTTGCCAACGAGGAGTACGAGCGCTCTGTCATCCCATCGTCTGGCTGGATCTCTGGCTGGGCCAACTGCTTCAAGGGTTCTCTCTGGCACCAGAAGTCCAACCTGCGCCGCACCATCCTCGGTACCTCTCTTCAGATGATGCAGCAGTGGACTGGTGTCAACTTCGTCTTCTACTACTCCACTCCTTTCCTGCAGTCTACTGGTGCCATCAGCAACACCTTCTTGATCTCCCTTATCTTCACCCTCGTGAACGTTTGCTCCACTCCCATCTCCTTCTACACCATGGAAAAGCTCGGTCGTCGTACTCTTCTCCTCTGGGGTGCTCTGGGCATGGTTGTCTGCCAGTTCATTGTCGCCATTATCGGTGTCACTGTCGGTTTCAACCACACCCACCCGGCCCCGACCGCCGCCGACCCAACTCGCACCCTCTCCAACAACATCTCGGCCGTCAACGCCCAGATTGCCTTCATCGCCATCTTCATCTTTTTCTTCGCCAGCACCTGGGGTCCTGGTGCCTGGGTCGTCATCGGCGAGATCTACCCTCTGCCCATCCGTTCCCGTGGTGTTGCTCTGTCCACCGCCTCTAACTGGCTCTGGAACACCGTAAGTCACCTCCCATTGTCAGCATTGATATCAACTCGCCACTAACAGGCTTCAGATCATCGCTGTCATCACCCCCTACATGGTCGGCGAGAACGAGGGCAACCTCCGCTCTTCCGTCTTCTTCGTCTGGGGCGGTCTCTGCGCCTGTGCCTTTGTCTACACCTACTTCCTCATCCCTGAGACCAAGGGTCTCACCCTCGAGCAGGTCGACAAGATGATGGAAGAAACTACCCCTCGCACCTCCGCCAAGTGGGTCCCAACCACCACCTTCGCTGCCGAGTACGGCAAGGCCACCGCCGAGGGCAAGCTCAACTCCGAGCTCGTTGCCGACGTCGAGCGCAAGGGTTCCATCTTCTGAGCAAGTGCACTGCACTGCTAGACTACCAGGTCTCTTTTCTTTGTCTTCGGTTTTCTTGACGGGGTTGGAAATGCATTGCATAAAGGGGATGATAGTTAATGGAATGTGGTGGTGGCGGAATTAGAAGTCAAGTCCATAGCATTCTCGTATCGAATGTGGATGCTCTGCTTCAACAATGATTCTGCTCGTCTTTTTGTTCCTCGTGATGTCTCTTTGATCTCAACGGTGCAAGTTGACGGGGGCAGAAAGGGGATATGCGTCTGGTAGTGACGGCTTCAGGAGTTTGCCTCGAACGAATGCGCAATTCCTGGGGATGTAATGAGTCGACCGACTGGACATTGTAAAGGAAGAGGTGACCTGATGTTGCATTGAACTGAGCCTATCTATGCGGAAACCTCCCTTTCATGCAACCGTGTTTGTCTTGTAGAGGTTTCGTTCCCCTCTAGGTGCAGCCGCTGCTTGCCGCATTGGACTCTGCCGCGCTCTTCCTTCCCTCTCTGTCACATGCTAAAGTTGCTCATCAGACTACTGTATGTCACCATCACTGCTTCCAGTCTCAAACTCTTCTCGTCTTCGGGTTTCCCGTGCTTGGAGTGTTTCGAGTCTTCCTCACGAAGAAACAGAACAGTACGGCTACATACTCGGCCCACTCGCCCCGCCATTGCCTCGAAATTCTGTCGCGATCTCCCTGGTGGACCTGCTGCAAAATATCCACGAACGTGACTGCTTCCGGCCTTGTGTGATGCGATACAGCCTACCGTGAGGTTTCATCACGCTGAGACACCTTTGCGCACGAAAAGCGCGCGATTTATCGAAGGAGCATCGGGAACAAATCTGCCTTACAGCGGACTCGGGTCTTTTTCCAACTGTGCCGAGTAGAAGGAGTCGGAGACTCATACAACTCGAAGAGAAACTGGTTGCGCACGACACACAAGACCACGAACGACGAGAGGGCGCAAGGGGGAGGACTAGAAGCTTGCAAGAACCCGAGCCCGTCCATTGAGGAAGACCTGCCTACATCTACGAACTGCACCGAATTGAGGGACACTGGGAAAGGGATCGCCCGGAAAACACAGCGTGAACCAGCTGCCTGGGTGTGGCAGAGCACGAAACGACAGCATGGTCAGTCTTGTGCACGTCGCGTCATACCAACGCAGTCCCTTCTCCTCTGGGCTCTCCGCCATATCACAAAGTCTGCGAGAAACTGACCCGCATCTTCCCTCAGGCTCCAACGAAGAAGCGCGCAACCATGCGCTCGCGCGCCGCTAAAGCAGGCACCACCTCCGGACCCTCCGTCAACTTCGCCGGCACGCACGCCTCGCATCTTACCAAGACGTCCCCCTCCCTCTCCAGCAACAACGCCGCTGCGGCGCCCGAGAAACGCTTTCCCTACACAAGAGCCAGCGAGACGACGGATTCGGGCTGGCGAGCAAAAGGACAAGATGAGGATACGACACAACGCGCTGGTATCACGGATCGAGAAGAGCGCGCCGGGAAAGAAGAAGCGCAGACGGCCCGGAAAGAAACTCGTCGCTGGCTTGGAGGGATTGATGGATGCCTTGCCAGACGTCGAAGACACACAGAATGACGAAGACGATGACGGGTGGGAGGGTTTGAGCGAGGACGAGGCGGACGAAGCTATGGATGGGCCCAGCACAACCCCTGCTGCTGCGAAGAGGAGGAAGGAGTTGGCCAAATTGGTGCGCGTGCGGAAAGCAGGCGCCGAGGGACCACAGAAAATGAAGATGCAGACACTGAAGACTAGACCCGGTTCCATGAAGCGCAAGAGTAAGCTCGAGGGTATGGAGAGGGAGCGGTTTGGAAGGAATTTGGCCCAGATGAGTGCGGCACCGGCACCTGCTGCCTCTGTGACTCCGACGGAAGGCACGGGTGGAGGAGCTGCGGCAGTGGGAAGTACGAGTCAACGGTGGGCGGCGCTAAGAGGGTTTATCGGAAGTACGATGGAGATGAACCCGAATTTCAAGAGAGCGTAATCGCTTCGGTGGGCTGTACGGTGAGGAAGATGTCACAGACTACGATGGCCCATGGCACAAAGATGAGAGGTACGATTGCTCCTCCACACGAAACATTACCCCTTAGGGACTTTTTTCTCCTGATCAGCCGGTGAACCAACTATTTCCAAAGTCATCCGGCGGTGTTGCTCGATATTACTCTATCACGGCTCCTGCTCGTCGCCATCCATATTAGACCTCCGACGTCGAGCTCCAAGGCCGAGGTTTCAATCGTCTCACAACCTAACAGACCCCATGCTCATCAACACAAGCCTCCCACCTCTGAATCTTGAACATCTGACAAGGGTAACTCCGACTCCCCTCCCCACCGGTCCCGTACCCGTACAACTTCTGGTTCATCCCCTGCGCATCTCCCTGCGCGCACGTCTCCCAGAACTGCACGCTGCACCAGTGACTCGGCAC
Organism: Taxawa tesnikishii (nom. ined.); assembly: GCA_030247885.1. NCBI lineage: Eukaryota > Fungi > Ascomycota > Dothideomycetes > Dothideales > Taxawa tesnikishii (nom. ined.). The sequence continues at coordinate 177,361 of JAPDRO010000007.1, forward strand.
CCACTGCGTCGGCCCGCAGGCGTAGGCCTAGATCGTGATGTCGTCCTTGTAATCCGGGTCGGCCCAGCCGTGGGTCGCGTAATTCGAGGGCACCATCATGTTCTCGCGCGCGCAGAAGTCGGCGACCATGGGTGGGATGGCCGGGTCCTTTACGCTGCAGGTCATGAGGTTGAAGACGTCGGTTTGGGTCAGGCCGGAGAGGTCTCGGGTGTCGATCGGGCTGGCGCTGGCGATCGCGTCCACGACCGTTGCGGAGATGAAGGTGGGAGAGTCGCATTGTTTCCTGCCGATCCGTATGGAGCTCTTCTTGCCTGATTGTTTCTCGTCAGGAGAGGACGAGATGAATGCATACCGGACGCGTGATCGAGTGCTGTATCTGCGAGCATCGTGGTGGTGTTGAGTCGTGATGTCGAGCTGGATCGACTAGGACTTTAATCAGATACGTCGAGACAAAGCTACAACATGGACCGCGTCAAACCAAGTTCGAGATCCATACACGACCAGGCATGCCGAAGGGACCACAAAGAATGGTAACGGATTGTAGACAGAGAGAAATCAGTCGAGGAGACAATGAATCAATACCACCTCTTTCGCTCTTCAGCAAATCACTACCAAGGCAAAGAATCCGGAACAAGTACAGGGACTTATGAGCGCCGGGAGAACCTTACTTTTCGTGGTCCGCGTCGGCGATACCGCTTTATGGACTGTGTTCGACATCGCATACAGTGTCGATTGGTTCCCGACTCCAAACCACTGCACCCGCAAAGCGTCTGCTCGGGGTAGGTTGCGGGCTGTGAGAGAACGCTATGCTGGTAACCTATGGCGTTGGCCTCTTGTGGGGCCGGTGTTCGGAAGGTCATCATGACAGTAATGCAGTACGGTGTGTGCAGAGCTTGGTTTGCTTTGCCGCTAGAGTACCGTCACCCGTCAGGGAAGCATCTTATACATACATGGAAGCACTCGGTCTGATGTTTCCTGACGATGTGCTTGCCACAGGCGCTTGACTGACAAGAAGTAAACATGAGAGATTCAGCATGTGGAAGTCGGTGCTACTCTACTGGAAAGGCGCTTGCTTTGCGGTGATGATCTACGCTTGTTTGTAAGATCCGTTGAGAGCTACAATCGTACTTTCTCGAAGACACCCTCGTCGATTCCGTGCCCCAATGGGTCAATGTAGATCCAATTGCTCTCGTCAATCGTGGTCCCATCTCTGCCTTCACCACTGTCCAATACTGTCCATCCATCTCGTCCACCTTGCGGAATGCCTCGAGGATAAACTGTACACGACGGTATCCCACTAGTCCGTGCCCTTAAAAACAGCGCTCTTGATCCTCAATACCGTTTGGCTTATCGGCTACAAATCTGACAACTGACTTGGCCCATCGCCGTGTTGAAGGTCTGCGGATCTGAGCGGACACATCGTTTCTCGATCGATATACTGGGGCGGACGAAGCTCATTCTATAATGTTGTTCCTGACTTCACAGGGAGATCCAGAAATCTGAATTCGTCTGTGTCTGTGGGGGATACTTGTCTTTTGGTTTGCTGTGTCAACACGTTTGAGCGATCGAGGGCGCTGTTTATGCTTACCGGGTGTTCGAGATCTTCGAGAAGCTCGAGTTGACCACTGGCCTTCGAGTCCATCCGACCATGTGCGCTAGGAGTTGCGAGACTGACGTCCCGGATGCCGTAGTCGTAGACGGAGCTTTCACCGTTGCGGTCGCCGGTCGAAGAGGTGTAAGCGGTCGCAGGGGTGTTCTTGGTCGGTCTTTAATCTTCTCTCATCCATGCGGTTTGATAGTATTGTGGTTTTCCGTTCACGTCAAGTTGTGTATCTCATACTTGTTTTAGGGCGTCGTTTTGTTCTTTTGTCATGACGACATGTGTTTGTGTGTCTGGACGCTTCCCTTGTTGGAGTGGTTCTTTGTGCAACTGAAAGATATATGCGATTCAGCTAACGCGGCCGTGACAATACCCAGAGCTATGACGCACGGCTTCAACTTTCGCCTTGGAGGGAATGGTGGACAGTGGATGGGGTGGAGTGAAGAACGATGACCGGTCTATAGCTTTACAATCCGACTTGTGGGTTTGACTTTTGCATCTCGTGTACGGGCGTTGCTGGAGATGCTAGTCATCCATAACCAAAGCTTCATATACCTGCGCTGCATCTGGTCCTTTCCGGTCTTCATCCCTATACAACTATCTGCCTCCTCTCGGAGCAAACCTTCGAGGTCGTCCGATCTCCCAAGGACATACGACCTGACTATCCACCAACGCACCACTCCAACCGCCAAGGCGGTCTTCGCCTAATCCGTCAACCAGCAGAGCAGGCAGCCCACCATGCTAGAACGTCAGCGATATGATATTTCATGTCTTCTAGGCAGTGGAAGGACGTGACAGCCAGATGTACTGGCTCGAGTTCCAGTCGCTTAAGAAAAGTGCTCTGACCAAGCGCTCCGCCTACATGGCACAGACGCTCAAAAACAACGATGTAAACGAGCTCATTCTGCCCCCTCACTCCGCGCATGTTGTTGGCCTGCGGTACGTGATGAACGCCATCGGTGTCGGAAAGCTATACTGCAACCTTGCTGCTGAGGCACCTTCTAACCGACGTCCTGACAAGTACCCATCTCCATTCACCCAATTCTCAATATCTCTGTAGGCTGCAGACACTGGGGACCACATCTCTTCTCCCTCCCACAACAAAACAATGGTATAGCAGTAGTACCCATGCCGGGAAATGTATCCAGAGCGATCCACTTACGTGTTGTGGGGTTTTGTGTCCTACTCGGATAGTAACACACTGGTAAGGCCGTCATTGAAGCGTTCATCTTGGCCTTACGGCATAAGCTCACTCAACGTGGGCTACACGTGCATCAACGGCGTTTATAACTCAAGGCTACATCTCAATCTAGGATCGTTTATCACCATTTGGGACCTGGTTGCTCAAGATACTTGATCGTAGTTAATATCCTTTGGGCCATAACTGGGATGCTGGGAAGAGAAAATGGTACGGATCGCGGAATGGGTAGGGTTGGAGATGCGAAACGAGTGATTCGGCGTTGGGAGGAGAGTACGTTGTGCGCCCCTCGAATCTTTGTTATGGGCTTGAGCACAGCGATTCGTGGAACTACTACATTCTGTAGCTTGAGATCTCCCATGCATACCACAGATTGTGTATGAGATTTCTGTCCTCCTTGGCTCTTTTCTTCTCGGTGATTCTCGATTCGTTCTTCAATCCCGGCGTAAGACCTCCCTACATGCCTTCACATCTCTCACATAGGTCTCACGCAGCGCTCCCGCCGCCAAGATATATGCATGTTAGTTCTATAACGCGTCAGACGCTCGTCAGTCTCTTCTGCTCTTGGCACTTTCTTCGGTCTTCGATTGCTATCGCCGTCGAAAATCGATTCTGCCGCTCACCGCCTGGTCCAAGCGTTTCCACGTCGTCTATATTAGCGCGCCCCGTCAACGAAACTTCCATCTCTTCTTTCTTTCTTTCCTCAAGTCCTGAGGGAGCATCCATGTGTCGGCGCATGAGTCCTCTTAATCGAGAGTACCCGGCCGGGTCCCAAGCAACCTTCTGTTGTGTGGTGATCACACCTTCGATCCTCATCGCAAGCCCCCTTTCGTGGGCCGGTGGAAAACGACGTTGGTCAGTGCATGGATGGGTGGCCAGGCAGCAGTCACTGTCTCTGAGGGGACGGGGGACGGTGACTGTGGGCAGTGGCAGCAGGCAGCAGTAGCAGTACCTCTCATGCGGTACCGGCGGCTAGTCTCTCCTATGACCTAACCACCACTGAATTTTTGATTTTCCAAACCTTTTTTCATCAGTTGGGTTCGGCTTGGAGCTGGACACTGGAGAAGAGAAGAAGTTCTCATCTCATTGACATGTTCTCATTCTCTCCCGTACGTCTTACGCCTTCGATCGTTATCTCGTGTCCTTTCTCTTATCGGCTATGATCTTCAACTCGTTGCGCGTGCTCTTCCCTCGGCTTGGTAACAGCAGCGACGTGACGCGAGCGCTGCACAACAAAAGCAACCACTTGAGCTAGCCTTCATATCATCGCCCTCTGATCCCAGCTCCCAACCTCAACCTCATACTTGACGCTCTCGACAGTCAAAACCAGAGACCTCTCTCGATTAATTCCCATTCACCACCAAGACTTGAGCCAGCAGCCCCATTTTGTCAAGCAAGAACAGTATCCACACCCAACACCCCGCAGCCTGCCTCTCCGCACGACAAACTCTCATGATTTTGCTCTGAATGTCTGCGCAGTCTACGAAGATGCGCGTACTCCTCGCCTAAAGCGCGGGGCGGCCCACGGGCCCGACGTTGGTGAACCATTGGGCGATTACCTGCGGCCGCGTGCTGTCGACGTTGAGTCTGACAAGGTCATTCTTCTTGTAGGCGAGCGGATGGGTTTCGATGCGTATCCCACGGCAGGCGCGCAGCAGGGCTGGCTGCAATAAATCCTTGTTGGTGAGGACAGTATAACCGGATGGGGCCGCGACAACGAAGGTTCGGTTTTAGTGCCGGGCCTCACGGGTGAGGCGGGAGAAGAGGGAGTGCTCCATCTGCTCCTATCAGAATGGGAAGATCGTAGAGATCATAGTATACTCATTGGTATCAAGATGTCGCGTGAGTGAGGCCAAACAATGTCACCCTTTGGGTAGTCTAGGGTTGAAAAGTTTCTCCCAGCTTCTCGAATCCATCTCTCACCCAACTTTCGGCAAGGATAGCACCGCTCCACTCTCGCAGGCGCGCACTTGGCATGCCGCCGCCGACAACCCTGATGCCGTGCTACCTTGGAGCACCTGCGAGCGCTGCTTCTACAACCTAGCGGGTCGCTAACGCTTCGTGCAGGCGATAAATGTGATGCAGATTGTAACGTTTCTACCTCCTGCAAGTGCTCCCGCTGCACTGTCGCTAGGAAGCCCTGCCTGCCCGTCACCTACCATACTTTTCCCGCACTGCCTGCGACAACGCACAGCATGATCGGGCGGACTCTATTCGGAGTCCTTTTGTTTTTGCAGCTCTGGGCAGGGATTTCAGCCAGATTCATCCGAGACCGTCTACGCCTCCAGATTAGAGCCCCGTCCAACATCGATGACCGCCAGACATAACTCCATCCTGATCCTACTTCGTCCGTCATCCCCCACCGCTCGAGCGCTTCGGAGACTAATATGCACTTCATCACAACGCCTCCGACCTATCTTCCCATTCAACGACGTGCTCAATTGCATCGGTTGCAACGTCGTTGTGATTGCAGGCCGGGATGCAAATGGACTCAACGTACCTAGGCTCAGATTCGGGGACATAGGTATGCCGTCGGTGTTCTTGTTACAGTATCTCTATACAGCTATTCAGGTAGGTCAGTTCACTATTGGAAGTACTCAAGATTCACCGTGTCGTCCAGCCACTCCGTTCACAACCATAAAGTTTGACCCCACGCCTTCCAACAATCCTTCATCCGCGGTCGTCTTGTCGCTAACTCGTGAAGGACTCCGCAACAAAAGCTCCACGCTATATACAAAGCATTCAGCCAGCGAAGATGGGCTACCAGCAAAGGTCCGCACCTCGCATCAACACCGCGAAATACCAGAAGGCATTGTTCACTCCTGCCAACATCCCGAGTGAGGGAGAAGCCAATGTTGCAGAAGCCGAGATCATCAGCAATTTCGACCGGGAGCAGAGGGCCGGCAACAAGAACGCCCGGCTTGCACGTCTTTTCACAACTGCTACTGCTCAAAACACAGCTGTCAGTGCAGCACAATCCCGAGGCAGCGACCTGTTACCGGAAGCAGCACGCCGTCTCGCTGGCCGCGAGGAATTGAGACAAGAGATGCACCTTGAGGAAGACGCACGCTACTTCATCACCCACGTCCTCTCACCACCGACGTTCCCAACGACAGCACCACCAACAATCAGTGCACCCTCAGAGACGGGTCCTAACGACTTGATCTCCCCGACTCAGAAGCAATTGGGGACGGGCTGTAACTACGAGGACATCTTTATCACTATCAGCAACGACAGTGCCAATCAAACGGCCCAACAAGGGGCGCGGTCTGAACACGATACACAGGATGGGGAGGATCCACAAGCGGCTGCCGGCTTGGTTGAAGGGATGCATCCGTGGTTGGCGTTGGAGAGAAAATGAACGGTCGTTGCATATCGCTTCTGTCTTTTCGCCTGTTTCCGGCCATAGCGCGTTCGGATGAAACCATCTCATTTCCAGATGGGAACCTGGTTGTTATCTACACATTACCGGAAAAGGATGGTTCGCAGTCCGGGGCGAGAACAAAAGGACGCAATTAACACATCGATGATGTTCTTTTTCGTTGTCATGGTCAGGGGAATGAGAGGGCTTGGGATTTGGAGCTACAGCGCTGTTGACAGCGATTACCCCTTCAATGAGGCTTTGGCCGCTGCGGTCACCCTTCCAGATGAGCTGAGGAAGATTGTCAATGTAGTAATCGCCCAAAAGATAAGATGGGTTGACTGGGGCGATGGGGATAGTAACAAGGGGAAAGAAACGGGATGATGGGTCGCGGAAAAGGTAAGCTCAGGACACACGCGGAAGAGGTCGACTTCCGAGGTGCTGATGATCTGATGGGAACACGGAAGAAGCCACGGACGCTGCAGTTCAAGAATGGGACGAAACGTGTCCCGACTTCGGCTGCGTTGACTGGAAGCTTTGGTTCATGGAGCATCACGCCAAGAAACTCGCCTCTCATGTCGATATGAGGTACAACAAACTCCGTTGCTCGCTACGTGTGGAAGCGATCAAGGGGTGGAACAACGAAAATGCCGAGTACAAACACTCAGTCGACGCGTCGCCTCCCGACGAACACCTGGGACATGCGGAGGCGGACCTTAGATTCGACTCGATCTGCACAGAAAGGTTGGACGCTTCCATGGCCTGGGAGGAGATCTTCGCATCTCTCGAGTAGCGATGGAGCTGTCGGTACAAATACGACGGTCATGAAGCGCACGTCAGAAGATGGTGTACGAAGCTGTTCAAGGACTTCGACAACTGCGACGAAGAGAGCTGTGAGGAGTGCGACCACGTAAAGTCTGATCACATTGATGGTACTGAAGACAAAGGTCCGTGATGGTAACGACGGTGTAGCCGATACTAAGCAGGGCGGACGAGTATAGGTGAACAAGATTAGCAAGGCGGACAAGGGGTATACCCAGGCGGACACTGAGGGGCTCAAAATGTTGAGAGATTAGAAGACTCTTCGTACTGATCGAAGGAGTACTGGACAGTCAATTCACGCAGGTACCTATCGTGGGTGGTCAGGATAAAGGTGCGTACGCCGAGAGTTCGTAGAGGTATTTGGGTACCGCAATTCGTCTGCCGCATGTCTGGACGGCTTTTCCGCTTTGCCCAACAGGACCAATCTCCTCTCTCGCATAGCATCCACTGCAAGTTATCAGGCGAAGAGATCCTGACGGTGTGGGATCTCCATGGATAGCGATCACCTGTCAAATAGCGTGAGCACGTTGTTTTCCTTGTGTCAGGTTGTTCTGTCTGCCATTTCCGCTTATACCTTTCCATTTGCTAATCACTTCTACAACCCACCATTACGTCCGAAAGTTCTACACGAACAGTGTCATACAGCATGGGACAACACCACTACCACTTATGCATACGTTGCCGTGCAGAGCATACGGCTATCTCTCACGGCAAAAACTTCACCGCCTGGTTTATGCGCAATTGGCTCGTTTACTAGCGCTCCCACCTAGCCCAATGCTCCGAAGCTCCCTCTCTGTTCTTTTTCCAATGGCAGAGGTGTAGCGCAAACACACCCTTGTCGTGGTACGGGCTGATCAAGTAACCCTGGTACCTGTCTCGGCCTTCTTCATTGCACGATGAGGTATGGAGAGCGCATCGGTGTTAACAGATCGTTACGGCGCGATATTTGATGGTAGACTGGTCTGGCTTGCCTGTACACTCACGCCCCGATCTTTGGAGCTTTGTTGGAGAGCTCTGCACCTGCCTACCCTCTCCGACCACAGTGTCGCTTGTATTGCACTGCCTCGGGCTCACACAGATCCTTTTGCATCGGACGGTTCGGTCTTTGTTGACTGAATGTTGGAGACGAAGATCGACCCATCCTCTATGCATCACGCACGTTGACACCCTGCACAAGCATACAGCACTATGTTCCAGCACGTGCCCACCCGGCATTGGCCTTATGTGATGCTTCAAGGTGGTGAGAATCCGGATACTGTTGATGGGCATGGCACCTGTAACAGCCTATGGCACGGCAGAGCGTGGCATGATAGTGTCTCAGCATGTAACAATACAGTAGGACACCTCTCATCTTTCTTCAAGACTTTTGTTTCCTTATATGCTCCTCCGAGTGATGCAATGATCCGTCACGCGGGCACCTTCACATGTGGTCATAGCTCCTTTCTACGGGCTACTTATACGAGTTGGATTTCCCAGGCTTTGCTCTTCTTTCTTTCATGGCATAGCAGCCTTGTTGCAGTGCAGGCGATCACGAAGGCCTGCACCTAGCTGGCTTCTCTCATGGCACAGCGAGTGAAGGCAGGTATGGAAGACTGCTACTGCGGTTGACCTCGGCGCAATTTTTGATGGATTCTTGGATGGGCGTACACCTTCCACCCCTTTTCATCATACTATTGGCCTCTGGCCGGTACTTGAGGAGGAAATTCAGATGCCTCTGTTTGCAGTTGATCTAGTGCGGTTGGTCTATAGCGATGCGGTGGTCATCTGTAATTTGGTTCACAGTCGGTGCAGGAACACGTTGTGTTGACAGGTGAGGGCTTGAAGGTGAGGTTTTCAGTCTTGCTCACCACAGTTCATTCTGTCTTCCTCATCGCAAGCTTTCCATCAACGACTATTCATCCACGTTCAAGGACTCACTCGTTCGGAGTTCCCCGCCCATCTTATAACACGCAACGACGAAGCACACGCTGCCCGACCGCAACCATGCCGCAAGTGCTCCAGGCTGCCGTACCGCACCATCCGCGTCTGCATCACTTGCAGGTTTGACACAGCGTTCGATTGGTTCCTTATCACAGACAACGTGATCGACTCCATCGAGGTCATTTGGCGGTGCTAGCGGGGCCCTAATCGTAGCAAGGCAACTACTCGCAACCGACAACACCATTTTCGGGAGTAGGAGTCTGTGCGCCCAGTGTTTGATCGGAGGACACTTTGGGAGATGAAACACCAGTAGCAGGTAACAGATATCCTGTCAGAATGGGGATCGATGCCTATGCGATACGATCAGGAGCGATTAGGTTCACGGCCACGCCCCTGCGTGCCGAAAACAATGGGCAGGCGAATATCTCGTTCCGATGTAAGACCCCTCAGAGAGCGAGAACAAGGCGATCGCCATGGTCGCGGCAGTGGACGTTCCTGATGCAAAGAGACAGTAGTGTGCAGGCGATCATCGGCTCCCCAGTTGTGCCCAATACTGGAAACACTTTGAAAGATAGTTTCCTATATTGTTTGGCCCCACATTACCCGCCCTACTCGCTGCTGTAGCGTGCCCAAAGTTGTCATACTCGTTTCGCCCGACATGTACCAATCCCAGGCTATGATAGGAGAAAGGCAGCGTATTGGAGACAGCAGATTGGCCATAGTCTTCCACTCCTATTCATGGTATAACTGTGCTCCGCTACAACGTACGGTAACCTAAGCCTGCGTTTCATATGCTTAGCTGGTCTTCAGTCCTCAAGTTCCAATGGACAGCAATATAGGCGTTGGAAGCACACTGGCAGAGAAAAGCTTCCTTAAAGTGACGTCTCCGCACCAGGATTGTCAATGTTGGAATATTTAGTCAGTTTTATTCAGTATATTCAGTACTAAATAGCTGATTAACTATGAATAACTGGTTTTCCAGTGCTGAAAATCCAGCGGTTCCATTGAATCCCACTGACTGAACGTTCAGTCATTGTCAAGCCTACTCTGCACTTGCGGTCCGGTTGGAGAACGAAGCTGGTGCCCACATAAGGGAGGGAAACTGTAGTGGGTAGCCATCTTCGAAGGAGTTGGATCCTCATGCGGATGCATGTGTCACTCTCTATGGCGCTCGACAAAAGGTTTCTTTCTCAGCAATCGCTGTCCATCCCAGACCTGCTCAGCTGCTTTCGCTTGTGCGAAGCTCTCAAAGCCGCGCCGCACAGGGAGAAGACCAGTGAAGGCACGAATGCCAGACTTGTTACCTGTCTATTCGCGCTCAGCGAGCACTCAGAAAATAGGCTACATGCAAAAACAAACAAACAAGAACATCCAATAGGGCAGAACACCCTAGAACACCCTACCAAATGAAGTCGTTGAGACGTGCGTTCGAGCCAAGGACGGTTTCATATGAAACGCCCAGGTGAATCCACAAGGTCACTACACGAAAACAAGATAACCAACGACATTGTTCTAGGAGATTATGCAACACCCCACATGACCACATGACATTCACTACCTGGCTACTTAGGTATCCTCGACGGATGTTTTCTCGCTTTCTCATACATCGACATCCATGTCGCTTCGACAATTGGCCAAGCGACAAACACTCAAAGTATACCCAGAAAGTCATCAAAGCCATACAGTCAACCTGAGGACTCGACGGAAAGGTAAGTTTCTCAGAGTCTCTTGTCCGCTGGATCCATAAGAAGGTCTAATTCGTTTGCAATAGACAGATCTGCCACTAAGATGGCTGTTATGATCGGAAGCAACACGCCACACTCGGCCAAGCGCATTGATGCCGCCTCTTCCTCTAAAGTGGTCCGCCTCGTTGACGTTCGCATCGCGTTAGAAGACGGCAGAGTGGCCGCTCTCGAACTCATGCCAGAGAACGCCCTTACGTCGAGCTCTCGCTACGCAGCCGCTGCTCTGCGGGATATCGCTCCTATTCAAACCCTGGGAGACAACACTCCTGCGCCCAAGATACTCATTCTCCCTCCAAACTTCGCTCCAGTCGATGGCCTCAAGAGGGTCCTGGCCTCCATCGCCGCCGCAGCTCAGAAGCGAAGTAGACTTCACATTGGCGTGCCAGCTGCGCTGCGCAATATCGCCCTCTCCTGGAAAGCGGTCTGGGCTCTCGATTTGTTTGTCGAGCAGGTCCACATCCGCCATGCCTTGCTGGAAAAATCACCATCACGCCCACCTCAGCGGTCGCCCTCATCAACTTACGCAACTTGTTCAACATCCACAACGTAGACCTCTACCGTCGCGAGTCCGATGTCAACATCTACCGCCGTGCCGTCACTAGGGCTGCAGAGCGTATTCTCAACAACGAGATAGATGGAGAAGAAGCGACTGTTTTGCGCCACCAGCTTGCCAATGCTGCCGGAGTTCTCGATGATCTCGACAGTCAAGTGCAGTATCAGCAGGACAAGTTCAACAGGAAGGCTCTCCTCGAGTGGAAGGACCTTCGCCAGCCTCGGGCGAAGGATCGCAAGGCAGAGCGCAGGAAGGGGAGCAAGAGAGGTCGAAAGGATGTTACGAGCCCGTACGTCATCGATGAGAAGACGGCCACCGCCATGATGGGCGCCAAGTACTCTTGAGGAAAGGATATCAGGATCTGGGGGATGGTGGCACGCTGAGTGTGGCGGCGTAAGAGGAGCGAACAGAGGAATGGAATGTGATCTGAGCGCTGTTATCCAGTTTCTCGCCGGTGTGGTACAGGCGTAGGAGCCAGTCGTATGTAAAACAATATTACAGTCATCAACACCTCCTCTTCTTCGTCCATCGCCTAAATCTTCCTTGCTTTGCCTCCAACAGAGGTCAGTGTATTGTATTTCCTGTCTCCGAACAGCAAGCGTCTATGCTTAGGTACTGGAAAGGGCAGAGCTTTGAGTGACGAATCTGGATAAGATCCACCTCGGGCACTGGTAGATGTCGAACGCGTCACATCGAATGGTACCGACAAGCTCTCGACATACAGGAAGGGGCGGATTTGAATATTGTAGAAGCTCAGGCCTTTACACTCGCCGAATGCGAATCATCACGGCTGTTTCAAGTCTAGGCTTGATGGGTCGTGAAACCTACGGCAAATCAGTCTGTCAGATTGTTGTTCCATGTCAAATACTAAACAGGGTTACCGTGACTCGATGTGAAGCAAGCAAGTCGTTGTTTTGTTCGCCTATGAGTGCCCGCTGTGGAGGCACAGAGTTGGGGGAGAGACTATTCGTGTTTTGCCCAGGCCGTGACTCCGTGAGCACCAAGCATAGCTCCTGCTGAACTCAATGAAGGATCGTGATGGTGGTCACTCGAACAGGTAGCCCATCTACTGCCGCTGCTTGCTTCGTTACGATGAGCCTTGCGGAAGTAGATATACAAATGAGATCAGGGCAATGGGTCTTTTACTGAAACGTCCTGATAACTCGCCTCGTGTGTACTCTATGTCAGCCAATAGCATTTTGGTGCGCTATACGCCGGTTGTATCGGGTCCACAAGCCTCTATCACGTTGCGATTGGTCTCCTTGACTTGCAATAGGATCCCACAACATGCTGCTACACATTTCCGAGCTCAATGCCTGTCTCCAGGCCTCTGCAGCACTCCCATCTTCCCCAGTATACGCGTCTTCTCACATGGAGGCCGCATCACGCCTCCCTACTGGTCAGATCTCGTGAAATCTGACAACTCCACGACTTCTGACCTACTGCTTTCCTAACTAGTCCACTCTGCTCCCAGCCCGCTGCCCAGCTGATCATTCTGCCAGCCAATCGGCGTAAGTTCGCAACGCTAAGTCTCACCGCCTTGGCACGAAGGCACAAAAACACCTCCGACTCTGGCTTTGGAGTAACTTTCTACACCGCAAATCGTTTCTTCGTTGTCTTCTTCCACCCTCCTCATCACTTCCCTCCACCCTCACCCCTTGTCATCTATGTTCTAGTTTCGCATGCATCATCCTTCTTCTTCGTTCAACATACTCATCCCTCACTCACACGCATCAATCAATACCTACAATGGTCACAAAATCCAGTGGCCTAGGTCCATGGCACCAGGTATGTATCGTGCATCGTGATTTTGGCTTGATCAGGTTTACCTGGTCATGGCTAGTGGCAACCGGGACTGGCAATCCCAAAACGTCTTGATCAGGTTCACCTGTTCATCACGTTCAGCATTTGAGGCTGGCAACCTCATCGACAACCTTCGACTTCCGGGCTCCTGGATCTGGACTTTGAGACGGTAGGTATAATCTGAGGCGAGTCCTCGTGCAGCTGACGGTACTACAGGGCCCGACACATGGCTCCACCTCTTCGTGGTGTGTCGGACTAGTAATCACTTCGGTGGTGAAGCCAACGGAGCCAAACAGTGGGTACAGTATAGCAGTTCATCCGTTTTTGGAACCAGCCACCTTCATGGCATCTCTCTTTTCATCAGTGTCTCCAGCCCTGAGCTGGAACCTGGAGAAGACTTCCTTCTTTTCCCTGTTCTCCAATCTGCGTAACCAGTTGATAATCCCGTGTTGTTCTCGCGGCGTGCTGTGACGTCTGTTATGATGTACATCGCTCGGAACGTCTCGCATAACGACCGCAAGTGAAGTTTCGTACATCTCCTTCGTACCACAACCAGATGCACAATCAGGATTCAATCGACAATGCTACTTCACGTGTTGCTCCACGTTCTATTCCTCGTACTGCTTCGTCACTAACCTCTGTAGCCATCGTCTACACACTCGAGCAGTGTCGCATACATCTGCTTTTCCATTTGCCCTCTAATTTCCGCTCCACGTCGAGGTCGGCCGGTTGACCTTGACAGAACCGAAGACCTCACTGATGCGTTGCTGCAACAATGCCGATAACCAGAGCCTTCAGCACACCATCTACTCTGGAAGGAAAAGCCCAGCGCTATGGCGCCAATTTCACCACCACCCGCAACACTAGCGCCTAAAGAGCAGAAGCTGGAGGAAGATAAGAGTGATGCAACGTTGACGACTGACTACTGCTTCAGCATGTCCGGTTAGAAGAGCTTCGAAAGAGATGAAATGACACGCCGTTAGTTGGTCTACTATACTACTCTATACCACTTTCAATCCCGTTCTGTATTGGTGAATCTGCCCAATGTCCACATCTTGCTCAACAAGTTGCAGCAGTGCAAAGCGATGAGCAAGTGGTGAAGCCCGCTACGTGAATATGGATCAAATTTTTCGTCGCTTGCCCAGGATTATCACAGACACTGCTGCACCGCTTTCCTTCCCCACTCTCTCATACTTTGATCCTTCTCGTGTTCTCTGCGCCCATCTTGCAGCCTTGTGCGTTGAATCGACATGGCATCCTTACGGATTGAAACCATGTCGCCCGAATGAGACTTCGAAGTGCGATGAAAAGAATGGCATCTCCAAGAAGAAGACTACCAGCTTTGGTTGCATGTGAGACACTCCATCCAGACTTGCAAAGTGGAACAAAACTGAGCAGATTCAAAGAGACTCCAGATAGACACTGTACAGTGCGATCTTCGGGATGTGCAGGTAGGAGTGGATGCTCCGTAACGGGCGAATCGCACTTTGTCGCTGTGATGATGGCCTTCGTAGTATTCCTGGGAGCCTTTCATGCCTGAGATACACGCAGAGCGACCGCTATGATCTCCACGGGCTGATGTCACAGTCTATATGGAAAGAGACATAAGTGGAGGTGCCGAGAGCAAGTCCATTGTCCGAGCCACATATCAACAAGGACGTACCTCACCAGCTGTCGCCCTCCTGGGAAGACCAATTGTTCTGAGTATGATGTCCTCGTTGGGCCTACAAAGTATAAACCCATCATTGCCCATACCCAATGTAGTATCGCAACCCTCCCCTCCTGCCCTCATGGTGTCATTCTGAACCCGCACTTCCGTTCCATGTCTGTATCATCAAATTTTGCTTCCAGATCGTCTGTATGGAAGCTTATGCTCTCTCAGTTGTGGAGCGACATCCTTTCCAGTGGGATGTGCTCATCCATACCCTCAGCATCGATGCGAACTCTGGTCGGCATAAGATTCGGACCGCCAGACTCCTTGGATCTCTGAAGAATCTCCTTCAAGAATCGCAGGTCCCTTTCCAGCTTGTCGGATACGAGTTGGTACTCGAGCGCCTTCTTCTCGCAGTACTTAGTAAAGTTCCCCTCATGAGATGTCTGATCAGCGATAGAACCGATATACGACATCCTGGGCGGAAGCATCAGCTCCATTCTGATCTTGTTTAGCTCCATCTCGATGTCCTGTAGACGGTTCATCTCCGCCATGCACCTTTCCTTCTGCTGTTCTCCGATAGTGGCCATTCTTGATTCTGCAGTGGAAAGTATCACAGTTGCAGAGAGTTTGTTCTGGTTGTTCGGAAGTTTTCGTTATCAACAGAAAGTCAGAAAGAGGACAATAGTCAAGTGGTGAATTGTGTTTACCTCCAGGAGTGAACAGGAGAGAACAACACACACTCATCACCTTACCCGCACAACACTCATGCCTCATCGCTGCTTTGTTGTACATTCCCCGGCTGTATGTGTGAAAGTAAACTTTCGTGGTGATTGTCGTCCAGTTTCTTAGGAAAACACCTTCTCCCTACTATACTTACGCGTCACTTCGTGTTTCTTTTCTGACCTCCTCCAGGTCTAGATCCTGACTTTAGCTTTTCAATATATCCGATGCATCTTCTTCTGTTTTCCTCCCTGGCGTGACTTCCTAAGATCTGCAGCAAAATGTCTTCTGCCATGCACACAACGCGATCTCAAACAACCACTCCACTACGCCTGCAGCCAAGGAACACGGCTTCCGCTGCGGAGAGCAAGCTCTTTCCATTATTCCGTTATCTTGACAGCCATGGCAGCACCGTAGCGGACTCGGATGAGATATCTCCCCCTCGGTCACAGACACCAGCGGTAGAGATTTGCCCCGTTATATGCCAAAGGGGCCCACAGCTGGGCAAAGAAGTCTTCCATATCGTTCATTGCAGGAGCAGTATGTATCTCCTGACAGCAACTTGGTGAACCCCGACGCAGAAGTTTGGAGGTACTTAGATAGTCTCGGAACACCAAACACCTTGTCGTTCGAGCATTCTCCCGAGTGCACATCAGGGAATGGAGCGTACGGATGGAAGGATCCCCACGCTTGACAACACCAAAAAGCTCGTCAAAGGTTACCTTCAGCGCGCGATCATCGCCACTTCAGCGCCGGGCTTCTATGCCTCTGCCTGCCACCCTTCGGCAGAAAATCGCGGAGAGACTGGCCGCTTCGTTTTCCACAAATGTTCGTATCCAAAATTTGGAGGCACGCGTTCGTGAGCTCGAAGCCAGAAACATTGACGGCATCACACCACCAAGCTTAACCCCTCAGCAGGATGCTCGGCTTCTGCATATGGTGGGTGAGAGGCCATGGGACGAGATTGCCAACCACTTGCGTCTGCCGGTATGGGTTCTGAAGGCCCGCTACAACGAGATCACCCCTTTCAAGACTGCAGCGAACAATCGCAACTCGGTGCCAAAACATCCAGCAGTCGGTTTCTCGGCTGAAGAAGTCGCCCAGATAATGCAGATGCGGCAACGCGGAGATTCGTGGAGCGAGGTGGGAGAGGCCATAGGGAAGGTGGTCAACCGCGTTGGGGAGAAGTACGAGCTTTTGGTCCGCAGAAGCACTCTCAGCGATACGATGCCAGTGGCGAAGACGTCGGCCAAAGTCGCTACTGTAGTGGGTACTGGAATAAGGAAACAAGTCAGGAAGAAAAGCCGTGGCGTCTTGTCCCAGTACGCTGCGAGAACGCTCTCTGGCCCATCTTTCGATCGCGCTTGTTCGACCCGCAACGACGTCGACAGGAAGCACAGAAATGAAGAAGATAGTAGTTACTTGGGGTTTACCATGTCAGACGACTTCAACATCCTTCGGTTGCACCTCAAAGCGAGATCATGGGAGCAGATCGCCGAGGTGCTAGGGAGATCGGTCTCGGAGATCAAGACACGTTTTGACGAGCTCGTTTCGTGTGAGAAGTTTTCCCGGAATCTGTCAGCCATACGGTAGAAGAGATGGAGGGAAACGATACCGTCATCATCAACACTGACAAAGATGCACTTCCAGAGAACGACTCGTACGAGGACGTCGTCACCTTCATACAGGATAGCGAGCTCGCCGCGCGTTACACTAACAAAGCGAAGGGAAAGGCGCCTCAAGACGCTGTCACCCGCAAGCTCTCGGCCACTAATCAGTCGGACACTGCGCTTGACTCAGAAGTTCCCGTTCGGGCACCCACACCTGCCCGAATCAGAACATGCAGTGCAGAGATGTTCGCTGAAGATTTCAAAGCATCGCGGTCAAGTCTCATTCGCCGCATGCGTACCAAGACCCCCTCTATCGTCTCTGCCAAAACGCTTCGAGGCTTCTTTTCAAGCAAGTCGAAGAAGAGCCTCTGAATAAAGACAGCAGCATCACTCGAGTGGGTAACGGATGGCAATAGTGGACACTCTCCAAGCTCGATGTCCTCCACCAAGGAAGGCGTCCGGAGTTGTAGCGCGATGATGCATTTTAGATCGATTAGATTTGGAGTTTCTGCGCATATTCGAATGTAGGGTAATGGATGAGAGGATGCTAGCAGTGAATCTTCCTGAGCAGACAAGCTGAGATTACGGAAGACGTACTACAAGGGTGAGGTAGAAGTTCGAACGCCTGCGTGTCTCGTCGTGGTTTTGACAGAAAGGTAAGCACATTATCACAACGCACAGCCAGTATACTGTTGACGGCATCGTAACTTCCCGCCTGTTTTTCTCTCCATGATTGCTGTCCCCTTATATCGCCAGCCGTTGCAAATAGAGAACGTGCGGTACTTGTTGTTCCTCGTACTAAGCATTCCCTCACCCTCGAGGATTTGTATCAATAATTTTGAGATCTGTGCTCTTTTACTGTGTCTGACATCCACGCCTCAGATTCGACCTGAGCAGAGATTTGGAACTCTTACCGCACAGATTCAATTGCTCTAGATTTCGAGGACGTGCAGGATTTTAGGACCCGCCTGTTGCTCGGAACCAGAGAGGTATGACCCAGTGACCCCAAGATCGCAAAGACCATTCCCTGTACCATACGCCTTCTCCAAGCACAATCAGCGACATTTCCAAGAACAGATACGACAGTTGCAGTTAATAGTAGAGCAACTGAACGACTCCACTGTGGAACTTGTTGATGTAGGGTTCTTGAGCCTGCAAGCTCAAGCACCCCGTCATGGAGAACGTCAAGACACGGTCGAGCAGCGCCTCAACAGCCTATCCACCGGTCACAAGGACTACGGCCGGCTTGTTGGCGTTGTCAAAACCCAGATGGTATAGCTCGAGCAACAGTCCCAGGTACACCAAGGATCTGGCGGGCTTCGTCCGACTGGTGGTAGACCATGAGTGACACTAAATAACAGCGACACTGTACCTGAGACTTCGACTGCGCTGCGACCCACCTCTCGCTCTTCTACCAACATTCGAGATCTCTAAGAGCCCACTGGCTGTGAAATGCAAGGGCAAAGTCGATCAAAAAGACAAGGATTGAGAAACACGACCGAGCAGTGGGAAGTAGATTCAGCCTCACAACAGTTCGATAATCCGCCGTACGGAATAACCAGTTCTCCGGGTTTACTCTTGATCCAACTACTAATAAACAACGCTAATGCACGCAGGATGGGATATGGAAGGTTGAACGGCTAGTCTGTTGAACTAAGATACGCGGGTTCGTTCTGCTACTATTACATGGGTCTACCTTTGATTGGCCTCATCGAAGTTTGGAGACGGTTTGTGCACACGTGAGATCCTGCCGCTGGTGATTATATATCTTCCCCTTGTTGCTAATCAATGTTTCCAGTATCACATCGTGGAGCCTCTAGACAGTTGCCAAATGAGAACTCCCTGCCGTCCTCCACATGATTGGGTTCAGAGTGATGATCATGAAGACCACCTTTGAACGCACCAGCTTTCCATCAGCACGCGTCTGCCTTGTAAGCTGCTCGGAATCCCCGTCGCTCATATTGTTACTCTTGCTTGCAGAACGAGAAACATCTCCCCATCGGTCTTGGGAACACTCCGATCGCGACCAAAGTCGGTGAAAGATCCTGAGTCAAAACGGTGTGCGAAGTGGGTACCAGGCCTGTAGAAGCCAGTTCAGCGGGCACGGCGGTGATGGGCCCGAAGGAGCAAGGTCGGGTCCCGATATTTGCTCGGCAATAGGGTTGGTGCATTGTTTGAGGTTGTAATGATGCTCTCGCTCGAGGCAGGTGCGGAAGTGGATGGTAGGCTTGAAAGCGCGGCGACGCCGGTTGGTTGAGCTCCAATGCCCGAATCGGAGTCAGAAGA
This sequence comes from Taxawa tesnikishii (nom. ined.), assembly GCA_030247885.1. NCBI lineage: Eukaryota > Fungi > Ascomycota > Dothideomycetes > Dothideales > Taxawa tesnikishii (nom. ined.). The sequence goes on from JAPDRO010000007.1 coordinate 196,633, forward strand.
GGTGGTAGTTGGCGTTGAGGCTCTCGAGTCCAGGAGGCTGGCGGTAGGAGACGGGTATGCTTTCGGAACAGGGGTTCTGTAGGCAACCAGCTCTCTGTCCATCTAGCAGCGAGATGGGCTTCTTCATGGGTCTCGATGAATCCGAAGTCATGGAGCCAGTGTGCCAGACTCTGCTGCTCGTACGAAGTGAGGTTTGCAGTCGACATATACCCCTTTGAGTTCCTTTTGTGGGTAATTACATTGCCTCTACAAGGGTCTCCGACGGCGATTGATACGAGTCGGAGAGTGCTCACTTTTTCGAGTTGAGCCATAAGCCTGCTACGAACGAAATCCATGTTGTCGATGTCCTTGTTGCTACCCTCCTTTTGAAGGCACCATTGAATCATGACGTCGGTAATTTGCGGACGTTGCGAAAGTGCCTCAGCCACTGTAGTGCAGAAGGTCTCGTGGGTAGCTTGACTGCCGAGCCGATCCGTTTCTGGTCCAAGCGTGAAGACCAGATGGATCTTCTTGCAGTAGCGGTAATCTTTGAGTCTCCAGTCCAGTACTTCATTCAGATTCTCGCGGAAATGTTCGAAACGGTCTGGGGTCCATTCAGATGTAACCGAGAACGTGGAACGCACAATAACGTTGTTGTCCATAATCTCGGAGAAGACGGCGTTCACCTGTTTATTGACCAGGAGAAGGGAGAACTGTTGTAAAGTAGGGCAATGTGGGTGTTCGTGAACATCCCAGCCGATGAGTTGGGGAGGCGTATCGCAAATTGGTTCATTGCAGGCAACGATGCCAAGTACCTGAGCCATCAACTCGGTTGGCATCTTGCTGAAGTAGGCCGTACCGTCGGCGCTATAGATGTTAGCCATATCAGCGGTTTAAATGCAGTATTCTCTACGAGTATGGTGACCGCACAGCCAACTTCCACCGTAAGGCAGAAGTGACGATCAGGTTTACCTGAGATTACGATATGCGGACACTGACAGTGATATGCATTGTAGTCTTGCTTACCTGGGAATCTCGTATGGCTGCCTCAAGTCCGCTTCTGCGGCGTCTCTGATGGTCTGGGCGTTGTTCTCCATAGTGTCTGTCAACTTAACGTAAGGTCGCCGACTCTCGAAACTGTTGCCGTGAAGGGCGGTTTAATCTGAGCTTAGTGTAGCACTTATGAGGCGTTTGGTCGTGTTGTCGTGTACAGAATGCCGATACCGTAGGTGATTAGGAGATTTTGCGAGATGCGTGCGGGTTGTGCATAATGAGTAACCGACAAGCATCACGAGATTGAATTCACTTGTTCGCGTGTTGACAGCTCGTTAGCGTCTTGGCTCCCTCCCACCTTGCCATGTACTCTGACGCAATGGGAGAGCGTTCTGGGTCACAGTGAAGTAGAACAGCGTTCGACACTGCTCTGGGAGCCCTTCAACAAGAATTGGTTGTGCAAATGATCTGCCATTTGAGTGAACAATGCCGGAACCATTCATCTACAATCTTGTCTGGTCGTATCATCGACTATAGTCTCCACTATTGTTCCCTGTATCAGGTCGACTGTAGATCCGCTTGCACACTAGCAGAAAGAAAGTGAACCTCTTGTGGCACGAAACATCCTGCTCGATCCTACGCTTCTCTCCAGCAACCCCACCGCGCGTGTGTTTCTTCTACCAATACAGCAAACAACCCATAGTTATCGCCGAATCCTCGAATTCTTCCCCTTCTCACATTCCCACTGCATGAGCGCCACTCTTGTCCTGCCATACCGATCATTCCACATGAACCTTCCGCGAGATCCACCTTGTCAATCTGTTGTGCTTGAGCTTCGACCACCACCTGCCCCTTATGTCAGTATAACCCGCCGTCTCCAGATCTGTAGCCCTTAGGGTCTTACGTACTTTGAGCTCTTCCTTCTACTATCAGCCACCATCTCGGCCTTGGGTATCTTGACCTTCCCCTGAGCATGATACGGTCTGGCACGCCAGTCGACAAGCTCATCCGCCTGCTTGCTCGGCGCAAAGACCCAATTTCCGTTGCTCTGGCGCTTCTCGTAGCAGTAGATGGTCGCCCGCCAGTCGAGATCTTTCCCGACGTGTGCACATATGGCGAAAAACTCAAGCTTTGGAATGCTCTTCAGGGTTCGGGCGAGCTCGTAATGGGTGAAGGAGTTGGTTCCGACCCCGGTCGATTCGCTGTCTGTTGAGCTGCAAGGAGCGAGGTCCTCCCGATACCATTTAACCACGATCTTCTTGATCCCTCTGTCGATGAGGACGTCGCGTAGGACTGCCAGCATGCGCCCGTGTAATCCGTACTGCTTCATCGACCGGCCATCGTACTGATTGAGCATGGGCTCTGCGGCGAATACACGGTGCTGACGAGAAAACGCGCCGTAACGAACGTTCAAGATGACGTACAGCGTGGAGCATCCGGGTAGGATGTCCGCATTCACCGCCTTGACAGCGTGGGTGAACCGCTGGAAATCTTCTTCGCCACCGTAGAGTGGAAACAGCAGCATGACCTCTTGGGTCACCATCTGGGAGATCATCGACGGCATCTCATCGGTGATCTGAGGGTGGATCAGGAACATGTCCATAAGCCTAGCGCGAGCGGTGGAGGTGAGCCGGATGGTCACACGCTTGTCACCCTGTCTAGTGGTGCCGGCCTCTTCGAGCAGCGGACGGTATATCTCATCGCGCAGCTCACGCGGAATGGTGAGTAGAGAAGCCATGGTGTGAAGGTTGGATTGAGATGTTGGTGTGTGGGGTTGAGAAGTACGTTTAGACATGAAGAGAGAGGATCTTACGATCTTGGTCTGCTTGAGCGTTGCCATGCCAAGCTTCCGCAACTTCACTTCACTTGAGACAATACAATATGCATCTATGAAAATACGGAGTGAAATTCAGTGTTGTGACTGCAATGACTTCGCCTCATGAGTCTGCAGCGAGTTTACGGGCGTTCGAGAGTGTGGCACAGTAGTCTCAGGTCCCATCGCCCACGGCATCTTCCTGATCGCGGCGGTGGTATTCTACACACGCATGGAGATGCTGTTTCGAAAGCAGCTCCACAGCGCGCGTCGAGATCTAGACTGTTGAGCCGGACACGCCGGCCATATCCTTCCTAACGGTTTTGCTTCTCAAAGACTCCGTATCGGAGGCCAAGCGCTTTTCGTATACTGTGGCTCGGGGAAAGTCTGGAAGGTGGTCCTGAGTTGGACTCAGCCATCTGTCGGCGGTGGAGGGAGCAATAGGCAGATATTCTGAGCAGGGAGTGATGGTGCGGCAACGGAGAACGGTATATCTGGAGGCTATAAGTGGAATCCTGGCCACGCTGGCAGAGTGTAGGATGCAAGCATGTGCGAGTGCCGTCAGTAATAGAGAAAAACGAGATGAGTGTACTCAGCTGGGCTGCTCTGGGAGCTCACCACGCGAGTAAGGGAGCGGTGGTCTGCCAGCCAAAGGCGTAAATCTAGCAGATAGCAAGTTGACGATTGTAGCGAACGGCAAAGGTCCGCCTAGACGTGAACCGGAGGAGAATGGAGGTGAGGGGTATTCGGGGCCGTTATAGGTCGTATTAGATACGTCGTGGCGATAAGCAAATGAGAGCAAGCTACCGCTCTGGGGATGCAATCAGTTCTCTTTAAACCAAGCGCAGGTTCTCTGTAGCCAGAATACTCCACTTGATCAGCTTCGTTCACTCCTCTAGACCTTCTCTTGGAAGTATGCAACTACCGACAGAAAAGTAGAAGACACGAACCTCAACAAGGTCTTAATCACTCATGACCTCGATCTTTTCATGCGACTGCGAAGAGAGGAAACGAGATGGAGAATTTTGTGTATGACAAACCAAACCAACTGCCTGTGGGTATCTTGGATAAAAACAAACCGTCAAAGAACGCCACTGCTGTAGGATACCAGTCCCACTGACCACACCTGCTCAATTCCGTTCCCCTCACACTGGACAACGTGCTTTGCGTATAGAAACACGGTGTACGCATTCCTGAACGCCGCTTCAGATCCCGTCTCTCCTCCTTCTCGTCCTCCTCTCGCTCGTGTCAGTTGTACCGGGCTCCCATGCGCCGTCAAGCCAAAGACTCCTCTCGTCGTCCACTCTCTCCATCTTCTGATACGCGTCCTCACGTCCGCTGCTCAAATCTTCGGGCGGTGTCCTCTTCCTCTTCCTGAATTTCTTCGGCCTAGCGTCCTCTCCTTCGTTTTTAGCTTTCGGTTGTGCGAAGAGCGTGCGTCGTCCTTCGGCTTCGTCAAGCATGGAGGTGAGACTGGCGAAGGAAATGCTGATGCTGGCGTCTTGAAGGCTGCAAGGGATAGTGGAAAAGACAGCTTCGGGAAGGATGTCGGAGAGGGTGAGTGTCAGGAGGCCGTCGAGTGCGGCACCGTCGCGGTCGCGGAAGGGGATGGCGTCGAGGATGTGTTTGCAGATGCCAATCTCTTCGCCGGTTTCGGGGTCTATCTCGTCGCCAGGGCGCCACAGGCTGACTGTGGCTTGCTTGTTGGTTGAAGTAGTGGAGGTGGTGCGGGAGCGTTGTCGTCGAATGGGGTAGGTGTACTCGATGTCTAGATCGAGAACGCAGCGAATAGCGTGGCACGAGCCGACTATGTAGGAGTCCACGATATAAGGGAGTTCTTTCCGCTTTTGCGAGAACGACACCTCAAGCGTCAACGCCGGAAACCATAATCCAGGTGACACAGCGTAGCGTCCGGCGATCTGTCTAGCGTGTTCTTCGCTGCGTCAGCTGATTCCTGGCTCGACGATGGCGATAGTTGTAGAGAGATAGTCGGACTGCCTCCTGGTTTGATTTTCAAGAGAATGTCTGCGATCTCCGGCTCCTCTTTCGCCAACTCTCGTATTCGGTAAAGTATGGCCTCCACTACGCGTTGAGTAAAGTATTCATGTGTCGTACTGGGCATGCGGAGGATGTAGAGACTTCTGGCTGGGTTGTAGTCGTAGCGCACTTTGTCCTGATACCATCCCCAAAGGTCTTGGTCGGCGTGTAGCGCGTCGAGGAATCTCGAGTATTCGACTGGGGAGAGCCTGAAGTGTCGCAAAGGTTCGCCCTCGTGATGGTATGTGCTCTGCTCCCGCCGACGAAGGACGTCGAGAAGGCGTGCGACACTTTGCGGTACGAGAGGTTTTGGAGAGGCTGGAGGAGAGGGAGGGAGCTCTTGGTGGGGGTGGGGTCGATGGATAAGAGAGACGCGTTCGACGACTTTGCTGACAGAGTTTGCGAGGACATCGAGGCTATCCGCAAGATGTCTGTGTTGAAGCAGCGCGTTTCATATGGTGCAGCGCATTGTCCGGCGTTGGTATAGATGTATGCAACGCGGCGGTCGACATGTTGTCGCGAGACGTTCGAAGGATGACGCCCGCAGATCATCCGCCGGCAAGACAGCAGCTCACGTGATGCCGTCGCTTTTTCTGCGACACGTTTGCGGCAGAGAACGCAGAGCCGCATCCTCTTACTCATGAGAGGCTGAGACAAGACATTTACGATAGGAAGCATAGCATATGCACACCTGATCTCCGAAACAATGCGAGCTGAATGGAACAAAACGTGGCATACTCGAGTACCCTTGGCGAGAAGAAGCTCCGCCTGCCTGCTCATCTTGTTCGACTGAATCGCTGCTCTGGCCCAGCACCAGGAGCACAACAAGAGCACAGACGCTGGTAACTGCACTGTTCTTGCGGTGATCCAGGTCACGTACATTCAGGTGTCTTGCTGCGCGCTGTTCGTTGATCTCCAGGGTTCGGCTCGTGTCAGGGCGCGTCTTCGTCCTGATCTCCTCCGTCCGTACTCGAAGGTCGCACAATCTCGTTCACCACGAGTGACGTGAATCACACCTTGCATAAGCACCGCCGTTCTGTCTTCTTAGGATTGGATGCCGATAGCCTCTTGCGTCGTCAATCCGACACGGCAATGCGGCGCGGACCATGAAGACGCTGAAGATCGTCAGGACAGAACCTCATCTCTACAGTGGAACCCATCGCGATGGCCTTGTATGCTTTCTTCATCAGTCTCGTACTCAGCTTGATCGAACACGCGAATATGGTACAGACAGATTATGTGTTTTCTTTGGAGGAACCTCAGGGGCCTCCAAGAAGTCTTTCTTTGCATGCTTACTGCAATCTAACGATACTAGCGACTGCGCGAATGCTGAGGGCAATGATTTACTGAAACCCCCATCGTGTGCTCGGTCAAGATACTTCGAGTGCCGGCAGAGCACGTCCTTATGGATGTGCCTTATATCAGCGTCGGCACTCTCTTCTACAGCCGCTTCGCCCGAAGGAAGGATCCGGGACATGGACGTAGTAGTCGTCAGCCAAGTGCCGTTCCCGGTCAGATCCGCATCCGCCCTGTAGAACCAGACCATTATCCGAGAATCTAGCACCGTTCTTTCGATATGCAGCCCTTTCCACCGCTACGAGTGGTACCCCTTCATGGCGATGTCCTCAAGGGTCTGGACCTTGCGTGGGACGGCGGGTCTCCGACCTCTCTTGACTTCTTGCATGGAAACATCCCACTCTGCACTTGGGTTGCGCCGAGGTAAAACGGCTGCTCTTCTGGCCCCCAGAAGCTTCGCCATGCAATCTTCTAAATCAGCGGCTGCGCTGGCGTTACTTGCAACACTCCTGCTGATTCTCTAGAGAACTCTGTCTTTTGCGCGTCCATATCAGCACTGACGTTGCGTCGAGAAGGAGGTCATGTTAGAGGGGGACCCGTTCATCGTACCATCTCAGAAGGGTTGCAACACGGTACAGTGCGGCGCTGACGGTGATCTGTGCAGATTGAAGATGCCGGGTGAGATGTTTGACGTTTTGCGTATGGATTTGAAAAGGATCGTTGTTTCCATGAGGCCCAGCGTCACATTCAAGGGCGCAACGATGCGATGCATTATAGGAAGACAAAAGCGCGCGGGTGTCGACAAAAATGTTGTGTACGCATTCATCGGCGTAAGACTGTGAACCTGGATTGAGGAAGGCTTTGCTCATTGCGAGTGAAGACGATGCCGATCCTTTGTGCCGATGTTGTGTCTTCCCGGCGCCTTGCGCTCCACACATACAACTTTGAGAAAGGTGGGTAGGTCGTTGTCTAGATGTTGCGCATTAAGTTGGTGCATGTTAGCGCTGAGGAACGACGTTTTTGCTGTGTGGCTCCATAGTGGGCGTGGACATCGAGATTGATTTTTACGGACGAGGGCAAGCCTTTGATGTTTGCACGTCGAAAGCGCCCCGAAGCAGCGAGATCTGCAGCTCTCATGATCAAGTTTCGTCTCTTGGTTACGACTGTCTGTTGATATTTTCTGCGACAAAGAAGAGTATTACAAAGATTGCATCTTTCCCCAAAACAGCGGGCGCAATCCACGGCACCAGAAGTCTTTCTCCACCTCACCTATAGACTTCGGGTGCTCTTCTGTTCGTACCCTGATGCGTCCCTTCCCCAAGTTCTCTTGATCCAATCAATTCGCATACCGTAAGAGATAGTGGTGTCAGCGCTGTATAATGAAGACCCATGCCCAACTAAGTCACAAAACGATCATCGGAGAAGAGCAAGCCTACCTGTACCTGGAAGTGTAGACAATGAGGATGCTCAGAACGGGCTCAAACAGCTCACTATCAGAACCCATGAATGCACTCTCATTGCGCTGGAACTATCCCGCTGTAGAGCGGTTGATCTGTTGTCGTTCCGAGATCAACTATCGTTGGTCCGCGGATAAAAGCACCCGGCGAGGAACTCGAAGCAACGGCTCAGTCCTTCGAGAGATAAGATAGTGTCCCTGCGGAACGGTGCCACAGTGGGAGGTTGCCGAAAGTGGCTGGACCATGTTTGTGCCTCGCTCCCCAGGCCGCACGTAGTCTCCCATTCTGTATTCTGACCGGTGATTGGATCTACCCGTCCGTGGCCATGGTATTCGCACACGTTGGTGCAGCACTCGCACTCCCACATCAAGTGCTCGGCGAACATCTCACTTATATCTGATGGCGGGGCGTTCCTGTACTGGTCACTGTCAACAAATTCTTCCCAACACTCTTTGCGTTTTCTCAGCACCTCATCCCGGAACTCATACGGCAGTATGTTGGATCTCTGCAACTCAAGAATCTGCCATTCGTTGCAACGACGGAGCACCCTTTCGGCAAGTAGTGCCCGAAAAGGCGACTTTGCTGCCAGGTTGCTGAACGCATAGGCGATGCTCGCCAGGTTCCTATCGAACATGGGGCACTCGGAGACACTGGATACCTCCTTGGCGCGACGGAAGAGGCTATCGGTTACTGCGTGACGCAGGGCCATAGAGTCATAGTAGTTGCCCATAACAAACGTTTCTACGGCGTGGTCAAATCTAATCGCCTGTCCGGTGCCTGGTTCGGCGAGAATGCCTTGGTATAGCCAGCCAATGATGATCTTGAATAAGGCGCCGCTGCATTCGAGAGGTTTGAGGGGTTTGGCGTTAGAGCGGCACAACGCTTCAGAGAAGTGTCCCCTGTTGTTGAGGGCACGGTCGAATTATTTGAAGATGCAAAGGGGAAAACCTTCTGGCTTGAGATGTATTGAGTTTCGACTCCTTAGGAGTTTTCTTGGCTTGTAGTATTGGTTTGGGTGAGATTGAGCGGCTGCGTATGCACTGGCTCTGCAACGATTAGGAAGAACCTTTAGAGCAAGGAACAGAAGTGACGCAGAAGATGTCCTGGGGTGGAATTTGCAAACACAAGAGGTCACCGATTGCAGGCTTAAGTGCCCAGCCTCCAGGTGTGAACAGTGGCTCGCATCGTAGAACACTTGCTAGTGAAATCTGGGGCGTTCACTTTCATGATCGGCTCGGCGTACCGATTCGCGGGCGCCCTCAGTTCACAAGATTTCTAACACTTACACGAGAAGCGCTGCGGCCTAGATCAGCGTGTCGTCCCTTTTGTTGGATGCGTGTTATGCCGTGACTGATCTAGCGGGCCAGAACTCCAACAAGATCCTAAGTGCGCAGAAATGTTACAAAACAGACACCTGAACACGTCGTACCAACATCAATCACTCGTCAGTTTCTAGGAACTTGGAGGGCGCTTGAACTGATGGGAGTGATTGAACTGCTGGGAGTTAAATACGTCATTCTCTTCCGTGTGCTGAGTAGTCCATTTTGCAAGCAGGCGCACAGATGATCCGTCGGATAGGTGAGAGACTCCGTAATGTCGTGTCGAAGTGCAAGCAAGTGGCGATACAGTATATATAGCTTCGTCAGTGCCCACTCGGTCAACGCGCATTGTCCGCTCCATGAGCATTGCTATTATGTGGCAAGAGGTCCAACGGGGAGAAGATAGCTGTTGAGCAACAATTAGTTGGGCGGGTTTGCGAGTCGGGTACTATGTGACCCTCAAAGGAGACTGCCAAGTACTTTGGTTACTGAAGACAAGAGCATCTATCATGGTCGCAGTCGGGACCACACAGAACTTCCCTTTTCAACTCTGCAGTTTTCTGCCTCAGCGTGTGGCCATTGTCCCCGACTCGACTCGCGTGCCCCTAAACTTCTGAGCCGATGTGGTTGCATGTCATACACCCACGTAGTACTGGTACATACAATGGGAACTCCAGTGCGCAGGCGAACCAGTCTAGGAGGTTCTGTGGTGCTATGTATCTTGCAGGGAAGTCCATGAAGCGTCAGTCTCACAGCCTTCGGGTGGAAGGTATAGAGTCATTCTCCGGTATTTGCTTATGTGGCACTCCTTTGTGTCCGGCTTTATCTGTACCAAACATCACTGTTTCTGTATTGGTATGGAAGAATTTTTGCGGCGGTCAGGAATAGACGTGTAGGTGTATGTCGTGAAGTGTGGCGCATGGGAACGTCTCAGTGCAGGATCACGGTCCATGATGCAAACGGTACGCTGAGCGGTCCTGATTCCATGGAGCACTGTCCTGGAGATGGGAATATGTGACAGAATCCTCTTATAATGTCATGTGGCTCCACTGTACTCCTTGTGGAGACTCAATTGTAGGTTTCTTTCTGTTAGGCTGTGTTTGCCGGTCGCTAACAGAACGCTCCTCTGAACAGCACAAGCGTTATGTATGTTGATAACGCAGTGGCATAGCTGCATCACCACAGCGTTTGGTGAGGCGTGTGGAATCATTGTTGAGCCTGAGTGTGCTGATTGTGTTTGAGTACCTCTTGTATGCTGGATCAGTACCACAGCGAGCATAATGACCTTCGGTTTCACACATACTGTACTTACATTGAAGACCCTACTAGATTCTTGCCTTAGTGCAGCAGAATGATCGTTCCCTGAGGCCACTGTAGAGAACCGAAACCATTCACTATTGTTGAGCACTCATTGCGGCATGTACCGCCAGTCCGACTGCAAGGCGTGCAACAAAGCCTCAATCACTTCAAACATAGAGTCCAGATACCAGTCTTACACTCTTCTGCACTTGCTTGATCATCTGCGAAGCGACCGATCTTCGTGCCTAGAACTACCTCACATGCAAGATGGTGGTTCCGTCTCTCTGCACGGATCCATAGGATTGGGCGGACTACTGCACCTCAGGCTCTTGAAGATGCATTACGGCGAAGAGTATTCGGATTGTATGAGGCGAGCCGTTACCAGAGAGAAGCAGTCCAGGTTCTTCAGCTATGCCGGAACCTTCAGTTCCTCGTCTCGAAGACCCCATTTTACATGAAGGATGACGCTGGCATTATCGGTCAAGCCGGCTCTGGACATCGGCAGCTGACTGACATCAAAGAGGCCAAAATGCAACCCTCTCCTGATGTGTTGAAGTGGCCCGAAAACCACTACGTTGAGTGGCCATCAGCATGCGGCGAGGATCCGGTGTGCGTTGCAGCGGTGCAGGACACGACGCAGCGTCGTGTCGAGCTCTACCGTTCTGACTCGCTGGGCTCCAGCTCTTTCGCTGGAAGGACGTTCCAGTGCCGGCGGAAAGCGGCAAAGGGACTGTTCTAATGCGAAGCGGGGGCAGGCGTGGTGGCCATGGTTCTTTCTGTCGTTGAATCTTGAAGATGGATGATGGTCCTCAGTGCTCAGGCCTAGACGGCATCTGCCGTTGACTGCTCCGCCGCACTCCGAAGCCCCTGTCGCGGGTGCGGAACACTTCGTTCTTCGGACGTCTCACTTCCGCATCATTCCATCCAAACAAGGCGCGTCGAACCACATCCTGTGGGTTTTCTCGCTGTAGTATAGTCATTATCGCCGTCGAATTGACTCGGCAGTACGTACGTACCAACATGAGTCAGGATCGTCGTGCCGGCCGCAACCCTACGTGCGTAACACCAATGGCAGCTCTTCTCCACAACTCTACATCAACGGCATCACTACCGTGCCCCTCCTCTCTCAACAGCTAAGGCGTTCCGTCTGTCTCTTTCCTTGCCTCGACGCCCTTTTTCCATTGTACTCACAAGCAGCCCGTCGATCACAATGACGCTCACAATCCACCACCTCCAAGTCTCGCAATCCGAACGCCTGGTCTGGCTCTGCGAAGAACTCGGTATACATTACAACCTTCGCCTCCACCAACGTGACCCTGTCTTGTCTCCTCAATCGATCAAAGACCTCCACCCACTCGGCGCCGCTCCCATCATCGAGGATGACGGCATCCGCTCCCCACTAGCCGAGAGCGCCGCCTGCATCGAATGGATCATCAACAAGCATGGCAGCGGCCGTTTGGCGCTGAAGCCGGACGACAAAGACTATGACCAATACCTTTACTGGTTCCACGTCGCGAACGGTAGCCTGCAACCTGCCATCTTGCGCGTCTTGTCGCTCCAACTCGCCGGCGTCGACGCCTCGAATCAGACAATGCAGAACATGCAGCAGCGGGTGGAGAAAGAGCTGGCATACTACGACTCCCGTCTGAGCAACAATACGTGGTTGGCGGGAGAGGAGTTCAGCGCCGCAGATGTTATGACGGTGTTCAGTTTTACGACTATGAGGACGTTCATTCAGCAGGATTTGAGCGGGTACGAGAACATACTCGCGTACCTGCAAAGGGTTGGCGAGAGACCGGCATACAGAAAGGCGATGGAGAAGGGAGATCCTGGGATGGATTGGAAGGCCGCCATGAACGGCAAGCCACCGCAGAGCTTTTTGAGAAGATTGGGATGAAGAGGTAGGAAGTCGTCACTTGTGGACATGAGCGCAGATGATGAGGGGAAACGCCATTGATGCATGATGGCTGGTTCGGTGTGAGATGCTAGAAGTACCCGACTCTAATGCAGACCTCTCGGCTCCAAGTTCTTTCAACGGGTTCCGTTACCGTTTCAAACCTGCTCGGGAGCTTCTCTTCTTCCGCCTTTCCGTGTCCTCTTTCGAAACATACGCAGGCAATGCCTTGCGTTGTTAATACGTTCCCGTCGATCCTCGCCCGCCGCTTCACCGACAGATGCCCGACCGAAAGCTTGCTTGCAACGCGTACGCTGCAGTGATGCACTGTACATATACCGCGACAAACGCTTCCAACCTTCTCAAAGTCACTTCGTCTGCGAATGGTACCGGGTACGAGGTCCGGCGAGTATCGGAGGCTTGGGCTCCTTGTGTCATGCGACTCTCTATTATCCAGAAGTGCCAACGTATCACTCGACCAAGATTCCTTCCGAGCTCATAGTACATGTTCCCTTCTGTGTTCTGAGCCTGTACGAGTGCGTTAAATGACGGCGCTGGCATGTACACGTACACTATCGCGCGAATCTTTAATACCTCTATTCAAGAGGATCCTGGCGAAATGAATCTCGACCAAGCTGGGCCGTGCAATCTGGACATCCGATCTAGCGCATGCTGACTTGACTACAAGCTCATCTTGACATCGAGGCAGTGACGCTTGTGAACACGGAGGTCTCCGTGGGCTTGGCATTCGGGAATAGCTGCCGTTGTCCGATGACTTCCATCTCCCATCCATCCATCTATCTCTCCGTACGAGATGCGAAGCCAGCGTGCACCAAACGCTGCGCTTCAGCTGACCCGAAAATAGTCCTACTCCATGCCGTCGAGGTTTCCAAGAAACACTTCTTGTGTTTTGTGCGGGCGAGTTTCAACGCGCCACAGTATGCAAGCCAAGCCCTCACTGGATGGCAAGGGTCGGCGTGACCCCCAAGGGCGAGGCTGAGGCTGAGGTCCCCTCGCTGGACAGGTAGGAGACTTCTCTTTCCCGCGCACTGATGTGTTTTGTAGCTAGCCTGCTCATCACAGCTCCTGTACACTTCCCTCCCCACCAGCTCGTAACTACGTAGCACCGACTGTCTGCACCACTGGGTCAGCCCCCAGTAGGTCTACCTCAGCATCTCCGTTAGGAAGGAGCTCAAACAGTCTGTGTTCATTCAATATCCAAGCAACACCGTACCGCCGCACCGCCCAGCCAGAATTCCGTTCCACTCCAGCTGTTTCGGCGACAGGCCACCGCTACACCGGATGAAAGAGAGCGTGGAAACGCACGGAAGAGTTCAGATACAATGGATCCCCTGTCTATCACAACCGCTGTTCTCTCTATCACCAAGCTCTGCATAAGCTCCATTGGGCCACTGGCGACATGGATCGGGGATATCAAAGGAATAGCAAAGACGATTGAAGGGTTCCAGGGAGAAATAGAGACGCTTGCTGCTACGCTGGACTGTCTGAAAGACACAATCACTTCCATTGAGTTGAACTTTCCAAACATGGGCAGCGAGCAGGGAACATGTGGAAGATTGCTGGTCAGGGTAAGTGCTATACTCGGTGATTGCGAGGCCACAATGGATAGGTTGGGCAGCATCTTTGCCCAGCTGGACAAGCACAGACGTTCCAACAAGGTTCGCGCGATACGGCAATTTCGTTACGAGTTGAAGTCCGGCGAAGTCGCATGTCTGCGGCAGCGGATACTACACTTCAACTCGACATTGGCTTTGCCCCTACAACTGCTCACAGTATCTCTGCTAGTACACCAAAACACGCCTCGCATGCCAGATGATCTGTTTGGGATTCTTCAAAGGCTCGAACAACTTGGCAACGGAGTGATCAAGGGTGCCAATGCCCATGGTCCGACACCCGACACTCAAGTGTTCGATTGGCTGCAACAACTCGAATTTAACATGGCTCAAACGCAGGCAGCAATCGAGGTGGTCACAGAACAGCTATCCCCAACGCCACCCGGAACGGCACCCGATCAACCGCAGAATCAGCGGTACAGTTTCGTTGATCTTTCCGAAGACAACAGAGCAGAGGAGAGGGCGGTCTATGACAATCTCAAAGAGTGTGTGACTTCCGTACGCGAGCTTTCTTCCAGCGTCTCCTCTGCTGCCAGTGCAAGATCCGCCACTACATCAGGTACTTTGAGGCCGGCTGGGACAGCCAATCAGTCTCCTTTCGACAGTTTCTACACACGGGCATCTGTGTATGGCGTTCCCCTGAGCCAGGAAAGTCGCGAGAATATTGAAGCCTGGATACCTCAACGTCATGCCACACCTTCTCGTACCGTCCCAAGCAGCTCCCAGGATCTTAGCGGAAAGGCCTGCTCCACAGGCTCAGTTCGAACCGATGGTACCGACATGACTGAGCCTACGGACTCGGAAGATGACGATGCAATCGACCCACTGCTTTTGAAGGCTTACATCGACAGTGGTCAGACCAAGTTCAGCACCGGCAACTACGAGTTAGCTGAAGCCGCTTTCCGAAAGGCCCTGTCTAGAATGGAGACTCTGCAGACCTATACGACCGTGGCCATCACGCCAGATGACATTCGACTACTGCTGTCTGAAGCTTGCTTTAGACAACGAAAACTTGCAGAAGCGATCGAAACCGCTACGCATGTGGCCAACCGCACCTCAGATCCAAGCGATGGCAACCGTCTGGCAGCTGCACATCTCCTCGCCCAAATATACATGGAACAAGGTGACCTCGTCCGTGCCGAGCAGCACGCGTTGACGGCGGTCCGTGGGAGGCGCAAACGATTTGGACGGTCACATGCCCTTCACCATCAATCGGTTGAACTTCTAATATTGATTTACCAGAAGAAGGGAGATGAAGTTGAGGTTGAAGCTTGGCAAACCTTGTTGCCAAACAAAGCCGGTGATGGTACATACATTCTACCAAACAAGAAGCCGACGCCGGCACGGAACGCTTCGACGGCAGACCACGCCTCTGGCCACCCGCGTCCGAGCCATATTCCAAATCCAGCACCTATGGGTGAGAGTCTAAGAAAGAAGACGATGCACCCTTCAGCGCCTGCATCAGTACCGGTACATGCAGCCGCGCCGGGAGACATCAGGAAGGATGAAAACTCTGCCAGGTGGACTCCGGTGCAGGAAGAGATGGCGGAACACCAAGCTGCTTGGGCGGAGATGGACGAAGACGAGCAAATGCGATGGGAGACGGCCGACGTTGCTCCACAGGATGAGTTTTTATTTCGTCTGATGAGCTGTATACCTCATCAGACGAACCTCACGTTTCTGCAAACGAACCATGGGCCTCAAGGATGAAGCCGCCTACCTCTGAGGACACGTCACGTACCCCGGAGAACAAGCTAAACGGCACCACAGAAGAGCAGCTGACTTCACGCCAGCAGTCTTTCGTGTATTATTATCAAAGGATAGAGAAGTGGTGCGCCGCCGCAGACCACGATCGCGCTGTTCGAATGGCAATGCGACTTCTGAGGCTCTACCACTATGGCGACTGCCTTGTGTTGAAGGCGGCAGTCGGTTGTGGGTCTAAGATATCGATGTCCCTGCCAGTCCGCTCAGGCTTGAGTGAGGCGATAAGAAGTGGCGGCGAATCCGGGCTGGTGTCGACTGCCACGAACAAGTGCGCGGCAATCCATTTCTTTGCCGCTCTGCCTGGCGATTATCAGTTCGAGGTCAAGCATCTGCTCGAAAACGGTGCTAAGGCTAATACCGAGGCGACACTGGCAGAGCCACTCGTCGACAACCGTCATCTAATCCGATATGCGACACCTAGAATGTTGGCTTGGATGCAAGGTAACACAGCAGTGTCCCATTTGCTGTCTAAACATATCAGTGCCCAAGGAAGTTAAGCAGACTCGGGTGTTTATCCGAGATACGCGTGCCATTGGCAAAGAGAGCAGGGCTGGAATTTATCGCCACGCGGTTGCCGGTGCGCGTACTGCCAAAACCGTCGCGTCTCTTGAGCGGCTCTGTCTGAACTTACCAGCAGCCCTCTCGCGTATTCACGGTGTTCAGATTATGTAACATGCTCCAGAGTCATGCGATCGACTTATATAGAGTTGGTTCCATAGGTTTCGATTGGAACGGAAGCTCCTACGAACTATTCATCGTGCATAAAAACTGCATTTAAGTATAATCATGCATCAACACTGCGCGCAACATAATCTACGCATCAACATCGCGCACATGCATAAATGTCTTTACAGGCAACGAAAGCACTGGTACATTAGCATACATAATTGGCATACTTACGTACATCCTGGACGAACGAAGCCACCAAGCATATTAAATTGAAGCTTTCGACTATAGTAACTTTTAGCGCTATTAACTGAGTTGGGCTGCCAGTCACTGACATCCATTCGGAAACGTGCCGGCTGGCCAAGAACACAAAAAGAGCTCGCGTTCATGCAACTGTCAAAAAATGGAATGGCGCTAATCACTGAATCAAGGAAGTTGAACCCTAAGGCTTTGGATCATGTGCGGGGACATACATTGGGTGCGGTTCTTGGCCTGTCGTCCTGTTAATGTCATTGTTCGGGTGGTGGTCGCAACTATGACTATTGGGCTTGTGTATCATCAGTACAATATCGAGGTCAGCCCGACCCTGCTGTGATAGTGTTTCATCGTCAAGCTTCCGCTGTTCCTGTAGCAACGCGCACTCCAGCACGACCGTATATAGTTGCCCTGCACCCTGCATAATCGTTCGGCGGCTGCTCGGCGCAGCCTGCCAAAAATAGCATCCTGTCAGCGGGCCGGCGCGGCAAGCTTGGCGTCCCCGGACGTCGAAGATCATTGTGGGATCGACGTCTCCAACTTCTCTTCAGGCCCAGTTGGCTTGATATACGAGTCTACGCTCATCGCATCCAAAGTTGCAGGCGTGCTCATCAGATCCCCCTCGGGTATATTTGTCTGCGTCTGTCGTTTCACCAGACAGCCGTCATGTAGGTGTAACGTTCAGGAGTCGTTCGCTATACGAGCCCCTAGCCGAGCCAAGCCAAGGCCCCTGCACCACGAGGGTGGAGAACAAGACGGAATGCCTTCCCGGCTTGTCGCGCAGAAAGGTAAGTTCGTCCAATATATCCTGTTTTGCCCACGTCCCTTGAGCCTGTTTCCTCGTTCTCTCGAGCACCGGTATGACCGCTTCGAGTCACTGCAGCATTGCACTGCACGAATCGACGTTCAGCAGCGACTCCCAACCCTACCGCACATTCGGTGTTGCGCGAGTATCCCAACCCAAGATTGAGGAAGACTAGGAGGAAGGACTGAATGGAGCCCGCGTCGGCCGCGTCCGCGATTGGCGGCGTCGCAAACCCTAAGAACAAGCGCTTCAGTCTACGGACTCTGTACAGCCCATCTCCAAGGCCGGAGAGTATCGTGGCCTCGAATCGGAAGACTAGGGAAGGCTTTGCAACTCCGGGAAGCTCCCGTTATCACGAGTCTTCGAGCACAGTGTCCACCAGGAGCTCGTCCCGTGGCTACAGCCGACGCTCTTCAGGCTCCGTTTTGACCAAGGATACCGCTGCGACTCAATCGAGTGACTCGGGAGAAGACGATGTAACCGACCTTCTCAAGGGTTACATTTCCGATGGTCGGATCAGGCTCGATGCCGGAGAATACAAAACGGCTGAAGATGATTTCCGAAAAGCCCTCTCCAAGATGGAAGCCCCACGATCTCGCTTTTCGGTAGACAGTACGCCAAGTGAAATTCGCTTGCTACTGTCCGAGGCATGCCTTGGTCAGAAGAAGTTCGATGAAGCTACGAAGTTTGCTACCGCTGTCGTCGACAGGATACCGGACCGACATGACGAGACTCGCCTGGCTGCTGCGCATCAGCTCGGTATAATCTACATGCAACAAGACCAGCTTGATCGTGCTGAAAAAATGCCATGGCGGCAGTCAGGGGGCGCCAGAAGCAGTTGGGGCGGACTCATCCCCTCTACTGCCAGTCGCTCGAGTTACTGAACTCTATCCATAAGAAGAAAGGAGACGGGATCGAGGCAGACGCTAGACAGGTCTTGTCACCGGCTACTACTGGCTCTGGCCGGAGCAGCTTCCTCGTTAGGAAGGCGAAGAGATTACTTGCTCCATCGTCAACTCGGGTGGATCTTAGACACAAGCCGTTGTCAGTTCCTCAACAAGCCTTTACGAAAATCTACTGGCAAATCCACGAAACGTGTACCGCGGGGACTACGAACGCGCCGTTGCTCTGACTGGTGAGCTCCTTGATCTTTACCGGAAAGGTGAGAATCCTGACCTGATTGATCTGAATACTTCACATTGTGTAAAGGTCAGATCAATGCCGCTGCTCTTCCGCTCAGGTATGATTGAAGCCATCAGGGATGGGGAAGCTCTGGTATGACGTCTACTGCCTCTACAAAGTGTTCGCCCATCCATTTCTTCGCGGCCTTGCCTGGAGACCACTGCGATGAGGTTCAGTACCTGCTCGACCATCGCGTGGGGG
This sequence comes from Taxawa tesnikishii (nom. ined.), assembly GCA_030247885.1. Classification (NCBI taxonomy): domain Eukaryota; kingdom Fungi; phylum Ascomycota; class Dothideomycetes; order Dothideales; species Taxawa tesnikishii (nom. ined.). The sequence goes on from JAPDRO010000007.1 coordinate 215,227, forward strand.
TGACAACGACCGTAACTGTCACCGGAAGATGCAGCGGATCCGAAGACTACATTCGGGACTTCAGGCCCATCGATCTGGCCGCGATCCAGGGCAACTTCAAGGTGTTCAAGTTGCTATATCCGCACACTCCCATCCCAGAAGATCAGGCGGATCCGAACGTCCCTTGGAGATTCGCGCACACCAGGCCAGGGAACCTTCGATTCATTCAGTTTCTGGTCCAATCTGGTGTGGACGTTACAACCGGTAGAAGTACGTCAAGAGCCACGATGCTACACGAAACCGCCGCCTGGGGTGACGTCGACATGGTAAACTTACTGCTGTCGGTGGGGGCTCGGATCAACGCACGCGACTCCAATGGTAATACCCCTTACTCATCGCACTCTGGACGTGCTACACGCTCTGCCGTATGGGGAAGTTGAACCAGGCGCGAGAGCGGGTGGAGGTGGTTGAAACCATTGTCAAGGGTGGAGCAGACTTGAATGCAGTGTCAAAGAATAACAATGGGATCAAGTTCTGGGTTCTGCAGATTGGGAAGCTAAATCACGATCTGGCAGAGTCTCTTCGCAGCGTCATCGGTCTCCCAGAATCTCAGCCCTCCAGCACCGGGTTACTGGCAAGTACTGAGAGTTATGGGCGCGACCGCAGCCGACGGAACACTTATCGGTTCTCTCGTCTGTTATCTCATCCCTCTCAACCCAGATCTGCCGGGGGTCACGTCTCCACGGGTAATCGAGGATCAAGTGACGCCTGATGCGGTCCGTCGCCGACAGACAGGGCGATGTGGCTACACTTCGTACGCCTGTCCGTATGGCTGTTCCAGAATTTGGACTCGAACTGCTTGATACTACCCTACCGTCAAGACGAACCTGTGGCCCGTCGCACCCAATGCCGTCGGCTTCGTCTTCCTGCTGTGTGTCACTTACTCCTCAGACCACTTCCGCAAGCGCACCTTTCACATCGTGTTCGCGCTGTGCGTCGCCCTTGTGGGCATGATCATCCTCGTCACCATCGACGGGCTGCACAACAAGGGCATCGCATACTTCGCCTGCTTCCTCATGGTCATGGGCTCCTACATCCCCTGATTTCTGATGCATAGCTGGCACAACAACAACAACAACAACAACAACAATCTCAATGAGAATTCCCGCGCCGCGACCACGGGCTTGCTCGTCGGTTTCAGCAATCTGGGCGGTATACTCTAGTGCGCCGCCAGCTGCGGGTCTGCGGCCTTTGTATCTCGTCTCGTGAGTGCCGGTCGCATGTCGTACGCTCGATCACTGCGGTTGAGGAAAGCTCATCGAGCGGATTTTTGGTGCAAAGATGCGTTGTGCCGTGCGTTTGTATCATGCAAACACATTTCGTGCTGCAGAGATGTTGCACAATCCAGGTTTATGAACTATCCCCGAGCGTCCGGTTTGACAGGTGTCAGGCATGTAGCCGTAGCGGCTCGGATAGGGTTCCAGGCGCGTGCTGACACGGATGACTGCGTGGCACGGCTGCCCGACTTGCAGGGGATCGAGGCTTGGGTCGTACAGAGACGTCGACTGAGGAGGTTGAAGACGAACGCTCGAATCCCCCGCCTGACACGCTCAGCTTCGCTACCGCGCGCGCAAGATGGAGGTTCAAGATTACCCTAGGTGTGGAAATCGCGGTCGGTGCGACTGATCCCAAAACTTCCGTCTCTGGAATCGAATGCCGCCGGAGCGACGGAGCGCTCTCGGTATCAACACATCATGTACCCGCGAATGAATAGAGGACAGGTGACACAGATGGAAGAGGGCCCGGTACAATGCCTTGGGGTGTGGAGCTGCTCACAGCCGTCCTGTCGCTTTGTGCAGCGACAATGCTACCATCGCAACCCGGTCTTCCTCTGTCACAAGACCTGGAAACAAAAGGAGAGTTCGCAGCTGATACAGCAACATGCGTCAAGGCGGATGAATGCATGCGGATCAAAATCAGCCTGCCGTTGGGGCTGTTGTCTATGACGAAGATGATCCCCACTTGTCCAAATGGTTCAGTTTCATTTCCTCCTTGATGAATTGTGTTCGTGCGTGTGATCGAACCTTGCGAGTGGTCGCCGGGTTCTAGATAACGAGATCCTCGGGGAGTGGTAAGTCTACAACGTGCGAGGACAGGCTGCGAAGCCGACTTCGAGAATCTGGCCTTGGAAGATCGCCGAGTCGACGCGTGTTTATCGTACTCTCGGGCACGTTGTTGCTGCGCGTCGTGTACACAAGAAGAGTCGTTGTCATGTTTTGGGAGCCGGTTCGCAGATCAACGGCTGAAACGGTCGGCTTGTGTGTATAGTACCTGCAGATCATCCCAGCCACCCATATATGACGCACTACTGCGAGTGCGTTCTTTTCGGGAAGGAATGCAAGAGAGGCATCGCCGATCCGGTGTGGCAAATGTCTAAGGTGCTGCGGTTGATCTGAGGATGTCGAACTCTGTTTCTCCGAACATCGGCCAGAATCCGCCGGGAAGGACAAGAGGCAATGTCCAACAACTGACATGCATTCTGACTTGCGTTTTGTGGGTAATGTTTGAGGTGGCGATGTCGTGCTGAGCTCGGATTGACGTTGGTGGAGCTGTGAGAGACCGTACCGGCTTAGACCAGACTGTAGCTCACCTTCAAGTTCAATGCGTGATTGGCCACACAACAAACAGGTGTAGTAGCTCATCTGTATATCATTGGCTTGCATGCGGTTCTAGTAGGGGTAGTCATCCTTTGCTGTTGGAAATGAAGGGGTGGGAAAGCTCTGCAGCTTCCAAGAGATGGGCGACGATAGCAGGAAGAAGGAGCGCGCTCATGTCGAATGCACCCAGATGCGTGCTGAAATCGTTCTCCACTAGGTGCGGGTATTCTTGTATTCACCGTGCCGTCTCTGCTAGGAACAATACGAGAGTTTAACCCCATGTAAGCACTGCGGGATCCTCTCCGTCGACATATACGCTGCATCATGCAGTCCATATTTCTGCCCGCAACGTTGACGAAACAAATACCGAACTAGACGGACCAACTCACAAAGATACAAACCAACTTGTATACTAAGAATAATGCGTGGTTAGCTTGAGGTGATGTTTTGAGTTTTCCCTTCGCTCATGAACGAGGCTGAGATAGGTCCCATTACGCCTGACGACAGCTGCCGACACATGCACCAATAAAGCCGAGTCTTTGTGTGGCCTTGCCTGCGCCAACACACGCTTGACGCCCTCTCGCATCTGCAATCCAGTGCAGGCCCGAGAAAACGCGAAAACAGCTCCCAAAAGGGAATATGCAGATAGAAACTTACCGCATCGGAGGATTCAGCTGATCCCGTTAAACGCATCGATTCGCCTCCGGTCATACGCAGTCCATATTTGCTCGATCACCTCACTATACAACGACGCGCGCCAGATTGCAGTAGAACAAAGCGACAGCAAGCGAGCAACGCCCGATTGGCCGCGCGTGTTTGCATAGTTGCTTCCTTCTTTGACGAATCGGCCCCACCGACCTTTTCCACACAAGCTGCAGGCCAAACGTGGCTGCACAGACCGCTGTTGCTGCGAACTCCTGTTTTGGACGTGAACTCGGCAATTGAAGACAGACGAACAAAGGAAGGAAAGGGGCTTGCGAGGCCTGCGAACACGAAGCACACGCCAGATCTGATGTACCCGAACTGACAATGCAGGCGACGTGAGATTAACCAATCAAACTTAAGGTTCGGGCGCCGTTACGCCGCTTTCCGCCCCTTGGGGCCGAACTTCGCCGGGTTTTATGTCTTCCATCATCCCGTCTAGGCAGCCAACTTCAGCCCCTATGGAAGCTTTGAAGGTACCTGTACCAACATTTTCCACAAACACAGAAGCGCCAACTTCAAGCAAAGAATATGCCCTTTACTGTTGGGTTGAGTGCATGCAATCCTGGTCGAGGCCCCCAGTTCCGTTTCCCGCATTCCACAACACGCTGTCAACCCCACTTGGTGCGGCATATGTACAACACGTATACAACTCTCGCCGTGACGACGAGGATACGGCGTCCTGAACCTTGTCTTCCTTCAGGCATCGAGTCTTTGGCCCCCTTGTGCGCTCCAGAATGTTGGTGGACAGATCGAAGAAGGCGCACTGCCGTTATATCTTCCAGCCGTTCCACGTACCGCAACACCGCGTCCCGCTTTCAACGCCTGCTAGAGATCGCCCCTTATAGAGACGTTATACGCTATTACACTGCCTCGCATACCTTGGAATTCCAGTTCCCAATGAATAGTTCGTCCCTATCACTTTGACGTAGCAACCTGCGATTGTGGGAAGACTTACGCCACGCCCGTTGGAAACGGTTGTGTATTTCCAGGTCCCTGGGTTCGTTTGTTCCCAAATCTGGGTGCCAGAGCCGTTGGAGCCACGGTGATCCGACATTACAGTCGCGCCATCCCATAGGTCGCGCCAGCGTATAAGATATCCAGGCGGTGGCAGCCGCAGTGAAAGGGAACCTCTGTCGCTTGCCGCAGCTTCGCTTCGACGAACAGAAACTCGAGAGAACCGAAACGAACAAAGGAAGAACCACCAATCACACCTTGGCGCCCGCCATAAGCATCTCGTCTAGTGTGTTGCAAGCAAGCGGCTTTGTGCTGAGCCGGCACCACAGAACGCCAGTGGATCTTCAAGCACAACAATAATTGTCGCGGGTAGGCGCAGTCCCTTATCTGAAATGGGGAGCCTCCTTCTGTACCCCGGGCCACTCAGACTCACCTGAGACCATCTGCTTTGGTGCTCGAGCAGCGTCGTGGGAGCAACATGGACGATAATTTGAGTCCGACAGCGTCGACGTTCGTGGCAAGTCCGACGTCGACGACTTTCCTGACGAGTCCGACATCGACACTTTTACAGCAAGTCCGGCGTCGACGACCACCAGCTTCGACTCCGTGGAATTGGAGAAGGGGTATGCGAAAGCGAAGTATGGGTTCATATCCGAACAAACCCTGAGCTTCCAGATCGCCGAGAAGGAGCGCATAGAACATATCAGCAACCAGCATCCCCTGCCTGAGAAGAACTCTCCCGAAAGCAAGTCCAGATTCCTGCGGTTACACTTCTGGTCGACGTACCGGGTTTTGTTCGTCATCGTCTTTCTGGCGAATCTGGCTGTCCTCATCGCACTTTCGGTCCCCAAATCACTCATCAGCACAAGCCTCAGCTCAGAAAATACCGCGACGGCCGTGTCTTGCAATTTGCTCGTCGCAATAGCCGCAAGGAACGAGCATGTGGTCAACATGCTTTTCGCCTGTGCAGTCCACATCCCGCTCAATGTTCCTCTCCGGATAAGGACGTATGCAGCCAAGGTCTACGGCTACGGTGGCATGCACTCTGGATGCGCGATTGCGGCTGTCTCCTGGTACATCCTGTACGTGGGCTTGTTGACGCGAGACAACATCCAGAACGGATTCAAGGACCTGCCGACCATGGTCATCGGCTATTCCATCTTGGCTCTCCTTCTCTCAATCGTGATCCTCGCATACCCGTCGCTTCGGATTCGATACCACGATGTTTTCGAGAACGTTCACCGCTTCGCTGGTTGGTCCGCCATCGCGCTCTTCTGGGCCCAAATCCCCGTCTCCGCGTACCTTCAAAGTCAGCAAACTAAGGTTGCAATGGGCAAGATCCTCATCCAAACACCCACCTTCTGGATCCTCATCGCCATAACCCTCCTCATAATCTACCCCTGGACGAACCTCCGCCTCCGCACTGTCGAGGCCGAAGTCCTCTCTCCGCATGCTATGCGCTTGTACTTCCCGCACGGCCACCTTCTCTCCGCGCAAGGCGTCCGGCTCACAGACGCTCCGCTCAAGGAGACGCATTCCTTCGCCACCATACCCAACCCTCACGGAGCAAAGGGGTTCAGCGTCATCATCTCAAACGCGGGCGATTGGACCAACCGCATGATCCAGAATCCGCCCGCCAAGCTCTGGATGCGCGGACTGCCGACGACGGGGATGCTGCACGTCGCGCTGGCGTTTCGGAAGTGCGTCATCGTCACTACAGGCAGTGGTATCGGACCCTGTCTTTCCGTGTTCGCGGGATCTCCCGAATACGTGAGCCGCATCCTGTGGAGTACGCCCAAGCCGCTCGAGACCTACGGTGTTGGGTTGGTTTCAGAGGTGATGGCTGCCGATCCGGAGGCTGTGATCATCGACACCAGGTTGACCGGGCGGCCGGATCTAACGAAGTTGGCGTATAGTTTATACAAGGAGACAGATGCGGAGGCAGTGCTGGTTATGAGTAACCAAAAGGTCGTGGAGAGTGTAGTGGGAGAGTTGGAGGCGAGAGGAGTGCCTGCGTTCGGGCCAATCTTTGATTCATGAACATGAGCATATGACTTCGCATAGTATGGGTGGAGTTGTCAATACTTGATAAAGCATAGCGGCGTTGGAGAGGAGGAAACTAAGGGTGTCTGTTTGAATAAGTGCTGCATGAGTTGGGTATGCATACTCTACATGTTCATGTTTCGAATAATGGCGCAGGCAATGACAAATTAGCGTGATGGCACGAATGACAAATGGACTAGTCACAGCTTACTTCGTGGTACCTGAACTGCAACTCCGTCTCGAAAAGAGCGATGACCGCACACTGCTTCATTCTGGTCAAGTCGCTTGAAGGCTGGCCAAAAAGTGGCGCATACGGCCGGAAAAGGCGCATCGATAGCCCTCGTGCGCTTGCAAGAAGCTTGTTGCATACCCATGCTATTCCGGATCTGGTTGGAGGTGCGCACGCAAACCAGGTTTTACTGAGTGCCCCGTGGAAGGCCATGCGATCAGGGTCATGCTTGTGGCCCCAGGAGCGATGTCCATCGAGGTCAGAGTGGTGTCGGCATTGGACCGGTTAGTCTGAGCATCTGTGAGATCGGATGGAGTGAGCAACAGTTTGTCGCACGTGATGACGCGAAGTCTTTCCTGATCGGAACCTCTCACAAGTTGGTGCTATCTTAACTTCTCGTGGTTGGAACGCCGATGAATCACTTCGCGCTGGTCGCACTACAGGTCGAGACCACAAATGCACATATATTTCCACTGCCCGCTCTCTGAAGATTTGATCACCGGATATTGCATAACGATTCTTCATACTGAGTGGCAGAAGGCCCTTGACTCCCCTTGCGCCTTCGTATAGGCCTCATTTGGCAGGCCACGTCTGCAGCTAGTCCACCAACCGCTGCTTCTATTCTGCGCCCTACAGCCACTGCCAGTCCACAGCCGCCAGGGTCTAGACCCGGTCATCGAACCTACACTCGGCCGCAGCGGACAGGATGCAGGTCCGACTGTGCGGAAGGCCACGTCCGGCGTGAGCTGCAGCTAGAATGTCATCATAACGAGTTATCGACAGCCTATTGCCGTCTGTCTGTACACCTATGGCCCTATGGCTTTCATTCCAGTCTCCATCAGAATTTGGATTTCAATTAGACCATTGCATTTCGGTTTGGCATTTGTCATGATATGCTCTTACGCTGTGCCGGAAGCTTAGTGTTGGCAGTTATAGAGTGAAGGTGAAGAATAGTCCTGAGCGCTTACAATGCCCGAAGACTGTGATGCGTGAGGTATGGGGTACTGAAGAGATTAAGAGGCATCTGCAGACAAGCAGAAAAGACTCATCGACACTGCAGGAACATGTTCAGGGCGAACAGAAAAGGGCAGTCGGAAAACCAAAACCTCGAACACCAAGTTGTCTGACGTCCTTTGTGATACCAAACCCAACAACTCCGTCCACATCTTGCCCACCGCCCGCAACAATGCACTACTTTTTGACAGGTAGGAGACATGCAAGGGAAGTCGAAGGATATGCATCAGGCTAAAGAAAGCGTACGAGTACCTGTGTCGGTACGAGACCAGGATGACCAAATCTGCGCTGAGACAGATGACACGGGGTATGAAGCCGCAGGTCATCTTGGAGAAAGTAAGTGCGTAGCACCCAAAATTATGGCAAATCACTGTTGTAAGTCCGGGACTGATTTCACTTTGGGTTTGTGCCAGCTTCACCGTGAGGGTTTTTGGGAACGATAGATACCCTCTTGCACAAAGGGCAGACGAACACCAGTCTCTACCCGGGCTATACATGAGCGTGTTGTGACACCGTTGTTGCCTTACAACAGCACCTTGTCCATTCTACACATTGGCACGTGAAAGTGCAGGCCGCTGTTGACTTACGCTGGTCTACTAAGCGGGCATGCAATCCATTAGGTTCGACTCTCACCCCAGTCCCGAAAGGGTAAAGCACGCGATGCACCATGCGAGTGAAACGGGAGTATGGAGCGTGGACACATCGCTCGGTAACAACACTCGTGAAAGCTTTTGATGCTATCACCATGCGAACAGCCCTTGAATCTCTTGGTAGTGTTCACCTGATCGCTCCCTTTCCGAACAAACCTACCATCTACCTCCTCACATTGCGGCAGCACTACCCAGCTTCCTTTCTCGTGGCGTAACAGCACTGAGTCGTTGCATCCTATAGACCATGTTTAAAACAGGCCACTGATTCGCGCAACGCAGAGTTCCGCCCTCGCTATGACTCAATGGAGCAAAAAGTACGACCGCGGTTGGCGGCAAGAGCGCGCTCCTCTTCTCTTTGCGGCCGGGATACGTTCATTATATATGAAGAATACGAAGAATACCGCCCAGGTCCCGAGCAACACTCTCTGCGAAACCTATGCATGCCACGGGTTCCAACCATAGAACAAAAGCTATCAACGCCTGAAGTAGGCTCTTCCCGATTATCGACACAGCTGTCCGGTCATGGATTGTTTGCGGAGAACAGACGCTTAGGGCCTGATAGCGAGACGTCTGCTATAGGCGATCGCTCTGGAAGTGTTGGAGTTTCGGACGATGCCTCAGGAGACGCAGAAGCCTCGAACGGCGAACAGAATCTTATCACGCTGCTATGCCCAGGCGCTCCTCAGGCTGCATCTCGTGACGGTCGTATCCAGACTTGTCACCCCACTCCGGAGCAACACTCCAATGGCCCTGACAACCTAGGTACTGGTGGTGAATCTGCTCAACCATCGTCACTGGAGGGTAACACGCCATCGAACGACTATTTCAGTCCAGGGCAAGGTCCTGTCGAAGCATCCGAAGGCAAATCCAGCGAGTGGGCGAAGATGGATACCGCGGCCACTTCTGCTTCCAAACAGGCACCAACGGAACGGGACAGCAACATCTTCTACACGTCATGGGAAGTTACCAAAGACGAGCCTGTTCTGATCAGGGGCAGTAAACGGAGCGCTGTCAACGAAAGCGTAGTGTCTGATCGTCCCATCGTGACCCTCCATGGTCCAGGCTGGAGGTGCTACATTGATCAGGAAACATTGTGCGGTTACTCCAAGTACTACGCAGCGGCCTTGAGCGGTCGCTGGGCCGAGACAAGACTCTCACTGCGACCTGTTTACGGCTCATTTGAAGTAATCCAACGCTTTCTCAGCTGGACCGTAACGGGCAGCCTTGGAAAAATGGATTTTCGTGCTCACGCGAGGCTGGCAGTCGATTTGTACATCTTTGCTGATTACTGTGACATCCCACTTCTACGACGAAACATCCTGGACGGATTCTCAGCAACCTTCGATGGGACCGGGGAGAGATGCAAGGCCCAGGGCCATGATGAGGTCCATCCGCAGTGCCGTCCGCATCAAGACATTTTCGACTACGTGTGGGACAATCTTCCGAGGGAAGCTCCACTGAGACGCTGGTTCTTCATGCTCCTCATATTCCATGGCAGTGTCTCCGAAACATGGGTCCCGGACGGTGTGCATATTGAAGGAGAATGGTATCTGCGCAGCGGAGGCGAGTGTGCAGCCATGAGGACTGTCAAACCAGAACATCTGGAGGCTATGGCACGAATCATAGGACCAAGGTGTAAGGTGGCGTATCTCAGTCCAGACCGATGTCATTGCCACAAGCGTTTGTGCGTGTTCACGAGCACACAAGCCAGGAGGAAAAGATGGAAAGTAAGTTCATGTCCCAACTCATGTGTCACCAACCGTTACTAATCTGGCGTAGCATGCGGAAAAAGCGCTTACCTCTGCTGGAGAAATCGGAATTGGCAAAGAAGCCACTCACGCAGCCCAATCCGCAGTCTTCTGATGATGTGACCGGTGCGTTCCAGCAGATACCGCCAGGTGCAACTGCCAACGTGAGCGGTGCTGCTGCTGGGCACACTCAGAGCACTGGCTGGTTTGCCTTCGGAAACACCCATTGCGTTTTTCAGTGAAACTCACATCTATGCGCAAGAGGCGCTGTTCATCCCAAACCTGATTGTAAACCAATCGTTTGTCTGTTTCGTGACGACACTCGCAGCGCAGGTGCGCTCGAACGACTGTACTGTACGGGAATGCTAGTGGAGAACATGCATGCCGAATTTAGCCCATGGTTTGTGGAACAAAGTGGGGGCGAAGGGAGGGTGTCGTCAAGGCATCACTGGTGGATAGGTGTCAAGCTTGTTGGCCCATGTGGGCTTTCTGGAAAGGACTCCGCATTGCTTGTATCAGGAGTGTCGAGTGTACAAGCGTACAGCATGTCAACTATCGAGGTAGACGCATTCAGACTACGCCTTAAACCACTTACATTTCACATCGTCTACACATATCTAACATTGGGCCTGCCTTGAATGCAACTCTGATTGGCGCACCGACCCAACTTGTGCCGTGCTTCTTCGCTCTGTCATACCTTCGTTCTTGCAAGGGGGACCTTGTCTGACGTACCTATCTCCAAAGCGAGGCTTCTGTTCTCCTCTATGCTGGGTCAGTATCGGCTTTCGGTGCTTAACGAGATGGTACATGGGTATTGCTCCTCCACCTGGTACCCCATCTTCTGGGTTTTGGACGAAAAACTCTCTTAGTAGGCCTTGACTACGAGGAGGAAGGAGAAATGGATGCTCAGTTGAAACGGCAAATTTCGATTTGTGCGTTTGGGTTTCGATGCTTGCTGAAGGGAAGATGATGCGGTCGTTTTTCTGCCTAGACCACAAAGAGCAGAGCGCGAACGGTAGGAGTGGAGGTAAACCCTTCCAGTAATTCCGTGATATACGCTCGAGATGAATTAGCTATGGAGACTTTAGCAGGACTAACGATGGAAAGCCAAACGCATAGTGTGGTGAGCGATCATGCGTGTCTTCCAGCTCGACTTACACGACCCTCAGCTATCGACTCGGACATGCAACCGTGTCAATTGCTCTGGCGATGTCTCCCTCAGATCTGCCTACATCGTTCAACTGCATATATCAAAAGACTTTTTGATCATTTTATCTACTTGTATAGAATGACAGTCTTACTATATACCATAACCCTTAAGATTGAAGACAGCTAATAGAGGTCTGAGAACTTTGTTGGTACTTACTTACACCAATTACAAAGCAAGTTGGAGCATATTTAGGGTGGAGCATGACTCAGTCAGAGTTAGATACAGATGTCTCCATAGTAGGGGAATTAAACGTTGGAATACTATACACAAGTGTACTATGTTACACGTTTTTGAGTTATACACTAGTTTCCCTTTTCGGCCGAGTACGAGCGACCGCAAATCAGCTCAAGCGACAGGCGGTCTTCATTGCAGGCGGTCTTCGTTGCAGGCGGTCGATGCGAGACCTCCGTTTTGGGTTCCAGGACCATGTGACGTCTCTAGAGGACAGAAAGTGGCCAGCAGAGCGGGGAGCTTCATACACGCTGCGAGCCGCATCCGTGATTGTCTCAACGCGGCAGAGCATCAGAGCAGGAGCGCGATGACCTCGCATCTGCCGCTAGCCCGACTGTATGAAGGGCCACGGCCAGACGTGTACGGCAGGTAGACCAAGCGATTTCCTTCTCGCTGCTGACTTGCAGCTGGAGTCCGTCAGAACTGTTCTTAGCTAAAGTTAAATTCCGTGCCAGTGTTGTCAAGACTTCCAGCCCACAGATCTTCGTTGATCAGCATCGGTGCACACCCCGCCATCCACGTGGCAGCATCCCAAGCAGGCTCGAGGAAGAAGTCCGTCTGAGGCTGAACCGTATCTGTGCTGCAACCGCGAAGATCGTTGCCGCAAAGACTGAGTATCACATCGCGGCATCTCGGCGCGCTTGGGTTTATCGTGGCCATTGAGTGCACGATTTCCAAGGCGGATTCGATCTGGAAACGCCACTCAGGTGCTAATGCAGACTGTGGTTTGCTCCGCAAGCAGTGGACCGGGATCAGCGCTGCCTGAAAGAGAAAGTAACTGCACAGGTCAGCGTTTGCAACATCGCACTGGAGGCCGAGAAAGCTCACAGCACGTAGAAGGAAGTCAACCTTGACTGGTAGTTTGATTTCCAGAAGCTTTGAATGTGAGTGATGCTCTCCGAGGCGGCCTGTAAGCATCGGTCGGTAGCTACTTGCTCGTCCCACGGAAGATCTTGTGCTCCAGCTTGCAACGCCCATCGGACGAGGAATGGCCTGAACATGATGATTCTCAGATTGCGAAATCTCCACGAATTGATCCCATGGACAAGGCTATATTTCGGTTTCAGTGTCGAGCCGGCATGGTCGACGAAGTACTGCGGGACTTTGCCCACCCATGAGCTAACAATTGTGTCATCGAACACTAAAAGCTGCTCGGCTCTGGGTGGTGGATTGCTGATGACTCGGTTGTATATCTTCATAGTGTGCAAATGATAGGACGACTGCTCCCGGATGTACGTGCAAACAGTGGCCTCGTCGGTTTCGAGTGGCTGAGTGTACAAGCCAGGATGTAGTTGCTTACAATCAATGAGTATCAGTCGGTGGTAGTTGGAAAAACTCGACTCACTTCTTCATGTAAATTCGAGGGCAATCCGGCATCCACTCCCTCTTGCGGCCACGTCAGTGGTCGGCTGTATGTGATAGTGGCGCCAACGTCAAGAACGCACAGCGACCACCAGATTCTTCTGCGCATCTCTCGAGCAAGGGTGGACATCTTTTTACCAGCGAGCTCCTTGTGCAGCCCCAGTCCGATGGCAAGGCGTAGAGCAAGCCCACCATAGCTGTAGCCACTGTTTGGCTTGTTGCGCTTCTGTAAATAATGTGCCATCAAACCAAAGATCTGGACCATCGCCAGATTCCCCACCTCGAGACAGTTCATCGACAAATTCTGCTGGGCCGTCCTAAAGATCGCCACGTCTGTGTTATCATGGAAACTAGTGCTGGACGCGAACGCCCCAGCAGCTGCAACAAGGTTCACCAGTACCATCCATGTACCTTGGCTTGGGCGAGGTGTTGTGCTTGCGTATTGAGCTCGGAATGTTGGCTCGTGCAAAGCGGGGAAAGTGGGATGGTAGAGACTGAAATACGCATCCACGAAAGCATCGGACATGGCTCGCGTGACTAGCGCTTGTGCGTGCACGTCTGACGTCGCCGCAGTCTCCTGAGATTGTCTCAGCAGCTGCAGCATATGACACTGCCGCTGGCTCCGCGAGGCTGGATCCCAGGCGGGGCCGCTTGCCGTTTCCATCCACATAGTGCGCAGGTGAGACGCCCCAGATGCAGTACCAAGATAGCCATAGTTGGCAGCATCTACAGTCAATGTGGCCATGCCATCCATGATCTTTTGACGCCTTCTTCGTCGCCCATAGATCGAGCTGCAGGATTGCTGGAGCCGAGACCGGCAGAGGATCTCTCCTGTTCGTCCCATTCGAATTCTTCCTCGTCGGAGTAATCGGCTGTTTGATACACTCCTTCATTTGGCTCCAGCTGTTCAGTAGAAGGGCTAGCCCCGGGTCCACTGGAAACGAGCCATCCGAGCGTCGCTGGGAAGGGCGGAGAATAGTTTGCTTGAGCGTCATACTGCTGGTGGTTGTATGAATGATATGTTTGCCCGGAATCCGGTGTGACTTGTCGGGTCGTCGCATCCTCCGCCGATCGTACCGGCGGCAACACTGGGACTTCTCCGGACACGTTCTGATCCAGGAGGTGGGTGACTTGTTCTTCCGTGAATATTCTCCTCAGGATATCTTCGGCTCGCTGGAGCCGATACTCGACCTCGGTGAGATGTCTGTAGAAATGTTAAACCAGCGTTGTTAGAATCGCGGGGCTGCCTCGACAGACTTTCTCGTCAAAGGCGTACGGCTGTTCTTGTCGTAGAGACAGTGTCGCCTGTAACGTCTGCATGTGGAGCACTCCGGGATTTTGTGATCGCAATTAGCCTTCCTCCGTCTGCATTCTTTGCAGGCTAAATTATCATCGCAATGCGCAGGTCTTTTCACCAAGCCAGCGTGCGCAATGTGAGTTGCCATCTTGCCTGAAAAATCCGCGGCGCAAAGACGTCGGCGTTATCAGGGCTGAGGGTGACAGTCACCCATCAATGCATCCGTGCTTTGTGCAACAACCACTCTGGGATGATGGTGTGATGTGGCGTGGCAGATCTGGCCGAGGCATCTCGGAACAGGACGCCACCTCGACCGTTCCCCTCGAAACTACACGTTCAGCTGCAAGATGCGATTCAGTGCGCGTTGTGGAGGATGACCCACCGAAAACCTTCTAGAAGGCGTTTTATCGAAGCTCTTAGTTAACCACGAAAAAGTGGCATTGTAGCGTGACTAGTATATGATAGTATTTATAGGTATTTGGAAAGAACAGGTCACTAACAGAACGCAACAGGGCTATTTCTAATAGTAATATATTTTGATTTCCCCAATTTGATCCCCCAATTTGACCCCAACGTCCTTTAAGATTATTCTGAAGGGGAACACGGCGGGAGGTCTGGAACAGGGGAATGCGCTTTGCCACAAACGTGCAATTGAACGTTTCCATAGTTACATCGGTATCAGTGAAACTATCCCCGCATGTTCTTGAACTCCGACTCCGTATTCGCGCTATCCGCGCTATTCCCCATCGAACCCCACTACAGCAAGAACCTGAAACCCTTCTGAGGTCCGGATCCATTCCCGGTTGCGGCAGCACCCATAGGAACGCCGGGCACGAACTCTCCACGATCCAGCTTCCTGTTCAACCGACCGAGCCAAATCCGCAGAACAAGAGCTGCGCAGATGGAAAGAACTGCAGTAGCGCAATTCATAGCGAACGCAAGAGTGTAACGAGGACCCATAAAGCTCTGGTACATGTAGCTGGCGTAGATGCTAGTTGTGTTGCTAAGGCAGTTGATCAGAGCGAGAGAGGCTGCGCGCTTGGATTGCGGTCTCAGGAGGGTGTTCGAGATCCAAGCAAGAGTGACTACAAACGACATGTAGAAGGAAGCTGGCATGAGCATCATAGCGACATATCTGGGTGCCGTCGCGGTAGTTGCGGCTGCTAGGATGAACGCGACGACGGAAACGCAAAGTGGTAGGACGATGTGATAGAATCGCTCGCCGGTCTTGTCCGCATGCCAGGCGTTAAAGGATGCCGTGATGAAGGCCAGTACGTACGGTGGCGCCGTAAGGAGAAGAGTGTTGATATGGTTGTATCCAAGAGTGGCGACTACAGTAGGGAAGAAGTTTGTGACACTTGCACTGGAAGTGATTCCAAACAGGACGGCCAGGAGAACGTATGTCTTGGGATCCTTGAGAGCGAGCACGAAGCCATGGAAGAAGCCGTGCTGCTCATCCTCGGTTTCAGCTTCGCCAACATCTGCGCGAAGGCGGTAGATCGCCAACTGGCGTTCCTGTTCATTGAGCCATCCGGTCGTGTGTGGGAAGTTTGGAAGGACAAAGTAAGCGACGCAAGCGATCACGACAGTGGCGCCTCCCTCAAGGATGAACATCCAACGCCATGCGCTCAGACCTCGAACGTTGTCCATGCCTTTCGATATTCCAGCAGCGATGAGTCCGGAAAATGCTCCCGAAATCAGCGATCCAGAATACAGCAAGGCAGTCCGCAAGGCGAGTTCTTTTCTGGTGTACCAGCATGACAGGAAGAAAAGACAACCGGGCTGGCAGAGGTCAGCGAAGCCCATTGCACATAGAGGGAAGCACTCACGAAGTAGGCAGCCTCGACGAAACCAAGGCAGAATCGAATAGCCACGACTGATGCGTATGAGTGACACGCAGCGATCGCGCCTGAGATGATTCCCCAGATAATCATGACCGTAGGAAGGTAGAGGGCAGGCTTGCCGAATTTGCTCAGAATCAGGTTGGATGGTACCTGCATGATGATATAACCAACGAAGAGGATGCTAACGCAGGTCTGTTACGAGTCAATCAGTCTGCGTTTGCGACAGAAGATGAGGTGAGGGAAACGGCATACGCTGAATTGGGTCGAGGTCATTCCAAGCTCTTCCTGCATGCCGACTTCTCCTGCCAGCCTCGCGCTCGCAATGTTGTTGCGATCCAGATAGTTCATGATATACATGATCACTAGCAAGGGCAGCAGACGGAGATCGATCCTCCGCACCAGCTTCTTCTCGAGCACGGAACGCTCATCTTCCGACAAGCCTTGGAGCAACTCTGGCAGTTGTGGTCCAGCGTGGATTGGCACCGTGTTTTCGTGAAAGATTGCTGCGTCTTTCTTCTCGTAGTTGCTGGAAACGCTAGCCGAGCGCCGGTCGCTGTTGAGGTGAGCCATTGGTATGGTTTTTGATAAAGAAACCTGGGGAGAGCGGTGGGGATGCGGAGGTCTCACCCATGGGGCATTCACGTTTTTATATCCCATCACACGATGCATGTGTAGGCAAGTCGGCGCTTCGAGTCATGAACGGCCAATTCTGGAACCCTGGTCTGGAGGCCGTTGCACAGTATCGGTTGACTGTCGACCTGGTGGGTCAAAACCGGCGTGTAGGGTGACACTCGCCCGTCCGTGCGTCGCTATGGTCGAACTTGGAAGACTGCTGGAGCTGGTGCCAAGCCTTTTGCGGCTTACCGCGGCCCTTCCATCGATATTTCGATGCGACACGCCGATGTTTTTCCGGCTGAGGCGGCGGAAGTGACCGTCAATTCCAAGCAATTCCAAGACACTACAACAGTGGGCTTCCAGTATCTGGTCAAGGGGTGCCTTGCGGACGATACAATGAGCCAGGCGTAAGCACCACTCGAGACCCACAAGCTTTTCTCCCGTATCTGCCACGGTCTTGCTGATCGAATCTGCCGTTGGCGTCCGTGAGTCGTATTGACATGGAAGAAGGCACCCGGGCATGTGTGCTCCTTGCCATCTAGCTGGACCCGATGCAGATGGCAGTAAACGCGCGTATGGCTCCCACCACGGCCAAGACTTTCTCCTTGATTATGGTTCTAGATGGCTTTTCAGCGGCGAGCCGTCGGAAGCTGTTAGGGGCGCTAGAAGCACCCAACCCTCTTCTACCGCTAAGTCATGCGCCACTCGATCCACGAGATGCCACGTTCTGAGTCAAGTCAACCAGGGCTTCCTGGACCTTCTCTAGGACCAATCAAGGGGCTGGGCTGCCCTAGAGAACGCAAGCCCTCTCCGACATGTTTCCCTTCGCTTTTGTGGTAGGGTCACAGTCGACCAAGTCAGTAGTGATCCCATATGCGCACCTGTGTCGTCCTCACGGAGCGAGAGGGTAACAGTCAACTGCGCTGCCGGGTATGGCCACTGCGAACACTTTTTCCTATAAGATGGTATAGTTTGGCTCCTCGTCATTCTGCTGTTCCATTGCCCGCACGACTCTTGCAGCTTAGCACATCTCCGATTTTGATCATCTTACAAACAATCGCTGATACCCAAAATGGTACACCTGACCGACAGCGTTTCGTCAGACGGCACCGGTTCCTTGAACCGCCGCGTCGAGAAGGTATCCGGGCATGAATCTACCCATCCCAAGGTTCGCAGTCCAACTAATCCATAATCAAGATTGGAGTCATCGGCACAGGAGTGATGGGTTCCATGTTTGCTCTCCTGTTAGCCTCGAACGGGATAACAGTCTACATCCACGACCGTTCAGAACAAAGCATGCAAAACACCGCCACTAAAGCGAAAGCGTCCGGCCTCTCGGGCAATGTAATCCTGTGCCATGATTACGATAGTCTCTGCGAATCTCTTGGCTCACCCAAAGTCTTCATATTCAGTCTGCCTCATGGCGGGCCTGGAAACGCTGTCGTGCAGACTCTGTCACCCTACCTCCGAGCAGGCGACATCATCGTCGACGCCTCGAACGAAGACTATCGAGTCACGCAGAAGCGACAAGCAATCCTCGAGCCCTTCGACGTACACTACATCGGCATGGGCATCTCCGGTGGTTTCAATGGCGCACGCTACGGACCGGCCATGATGCCTGGCGGCTCTACGTACGCAGTCGAGATGTTGCTTCCGCTCTTGGAAAAGATAGCAGCCAGGGATGGACAAGGAAGACCTTGCGTGGCGCGCATTGGCTCGGGAGGAAGTGGACATTATGTCAAGATGATTCACAATGGCATTGAACACGGCATTATGTCCACACTGTGCGAGGCATGGGAGCTGATGAGCAGGTGCCTAGGCATGACCGGCGACAACATTGCCAAGGTGTTCGACTCGTGGTGTGAAGATGGTCCTTTGGTGTGTGCACAAACAAATCCTCTAATCTACCCTGGCTTGCTGACATGACCGAGAAAAACAATTTTCTTGTCGAAATAAGTGGGCCGGTCTGCAGGACCAGAGACCGCAGATCCAACTACCTCCTGGCCACCATCCATGATGCTGTAGTCCAAGACGCCAACGATAGTGAAGGCACAGGCGTCTGGGCAAACGAAGAAGCCATCACCGCCCATGTTCCTGCCCCTCTCTCTCCGCGGCGCACAACTTACGCCTCGCGTCCTCGGATATGGCTCAACGCGCGACCATAAGGCCGTACCTTGGTATAATGGAAACGGAAAAGATGCACCTTTCGGACAAAGCGCAGTCGCAATTCCTTCTCAAACTCCACGATGCAGTATTTGCATCCGTGCTTGCTTGTTTTGCACAAGGGCTGGACCTTATGGCCAGAGCCGATGAGCGCGAGGGGTGGAATCTGGATTTCGTCAGCGTTATCAACGTCTGGAGGGCCGGGTGCATCATCCGATCGGACTACGTTGCTGATTTACTCGAGCGGCACTACAAGAGGGCCATGACGGCGGAGAGCAAGGACAAGGCACATCCACTCTGTGGGGATGAGATCTCGAGAGA
This sequence comes from Taxawa tesnikishii (nom. ined.), assembly GCA_030247885.1. Lineage (NCBI taxonomy): Eukaryota > Fungi > Ascomycota > Dothideomycetes > Dothideales > Taxawa tesnikishii (nom. ined.). The sequence goes on from JAPDRO010000007.1 coordinate 234,249, forward strand.
TCTGAGGAGATGTCTGCCTGCGTTGAAGACGGTGCTCATTGCGGGCCTGGAATTCAATGCGCATATGCCTTGTTTGAGCGCGAGTTTGGAGTACCTGAAGTACATGGCTTGCACGAATCTGCCGACGAGCTTTATGGAGGCGCAGCTGGATTGTTTCGGCGCGCATGGATACGATCTCAAGAGTGAGGTTGTGCAGAGGTTTGCGAAGGGCAGGCATCACAACAGCTGGTCTGTTGCCGCTTGATTTCGTCTGTATGTCTTTTCATCCTGAGCATCAGTAGGAACTTCCCAGTTCCTATTCTCAATCCGTACCTGTAATGGCAGTGCTTCTAGTAACGTAAACCGCGGGGAAGTCGATCAGGTGGGGTAGTCGATCACTCAAACGCGACCTCCCATTGTTCTACTACTATTATTACCAACTATGAGTGCTTCTACGTCTAGCAAACGAGCCTATACTGAAGCCGATGTCCAGAATGCTGTCTCTGCCTTAGAAAACAAGGAATATAAGTTAGTTCGCAAGGCTGCCACCGCATATAGCATCCCCTTTACTACTCTATAGAACTGCATGGCTGGACGAACTTCACGCGCAACCGCGCACGAAACAGAGCAGATCCTTTCAAATGCGGAAGAAAAGACTTTAGTGCGATGGATTACACGTCTTACACGTACCGGCTTTCCTACTTCGCCTACGTTAGTTGTACAAATGGCGGAGGAAATCTAACGCGGACGCGTACAACTATCGAAGACTTCGCGACCTTCTCCTCGACCGATTGGCGAGAAGTAGCTTAACCGCTTTAAGACTCGTCATCCGGAGATCGCAAGCATCTAGACACGCTAGATAGATAGTGCGCGCTTTAACGCGACAAACTATAATGGCGTGAAGAGATAGTTTGACGCGGTAACGGAGCTTTTATAGAACATAACTACCCTCCGGAGCGCGTCTATAATATAAGTAAGTCTAGCTTTGCTATCGGAGCGAGCCAAACGTTAAGAGCTTTAATTAACATACGCGAGGTAGCTAGTTAGAAGTAGATCGGAAGTAGATAAGAGTAGATAACGGCGATCGAGTATATAAGCGCTACTAAGGAAGCTATACTTCCCTTAATTATCTTCAAGGCTAAACATACTAATATAGCGTAGGTACCTATATATACGCCTTTAGACTAGAGGTTCTCGACTAGTAGTAGTAAATAGACGTCTAATAGTTATAGTTTATAGTAACTAACTATAGTTTTTAAGCCTTTAACGTAACTAGAAGACCCTATAGCGCGGCGGCTTTTAATTATAGACGACTATAGTAGCTATATAACCGCAAAAGTAATCGCCTTCTATATAGAGAATGCGATTAACTTAATTATCTTACCGCCTTATTACTTATATATACTCTAACTACTTAATATTAGCGTATTTACGCCGCTTAAGCGCGCGCTAGCTTTAGAGACCGACGCCGCTTTACGAGTAGACTTAGGCCGTATATCGCGCGTAAAGTAGACGGAGATATATATCCGCGTAAGGGTAAAGGCGCTTACTACTCGTAATATTCTCGGAGGATAAAAGGGCGTAGGCCTTATACTACTAAGCCCTATAATAGTACTCGATAAGCTACCTACGAAGCTAACTATTACGGATATATAACCTTATATACTGTTAACATGTATCACCCTACCTAAGGTATACAAGAGTAGATGCTCACGTGACATCACTTTTGTCACAAGTTAAAAGGTTATGAGCCCGGGTTAGCGCGTTGGTTAAATCGTGATCTCGATGTACGACAGAAGGTCACGAGTTCGATTCCCACCTGAGTTGTGGCAGAAGCGCGTAAACTCCCAAACGGGAGTAGAGCCTCGGCAAGCCGCGGAGTCGGCCAATAAGCCCGGAAGGTTGCGAGCCTCGAATCCATTAGCGACGTTGCACGCTTGTACCCCTTACTAGGGTTAGGGGAGTGTTAACATGTATAACCCTACCTAAGGTATACAAGAGTAGATGCTCACGTGACATCACTTTTGTCACAAGTTAAAATATACTTCTATAATAACCCGATCTAGACCTTTCGCTATTAGATAGCTCTCCGCTAGATGGCACCGAGCTACGCGAAGCAAACGCGCTATTTAACTCTACGATCAAGGCGATCTAGGAGGCTCTATCCCTAGCAAAGTAGTATATAGAGCGGATAACTCGCGCTTTTAAATTAACGCATAGCGAGCTTATATTATTGCGCAAACAGCTAGCGGAGTAGGAGAAGCTTCTTAATATACGAAAGGCTCGAAAGAAAGGCAAGTGGGTCGCATTAAAGGGAAGGTTCGTATTTAGCACGAAAGAAGTGCTCGAGATAGCGAAGGTAGCAGAAGCGGATTTAGCGGCGAAAAAGCCGCGCGGACGGCCACGCAAGCGTCCGATTGAAGAAGTACTTGAGGAGGAGGAAGACGAGGTGCCTGAAAGTATATGTAGCGACTCAGATTCTGACTGCATTGTTGTTGCGGTACGCAAATAACGATCGAAGTTGGAAGGTCTGCGGTTTAATGATCGACTACCCCACCTGATCGACTTCCCCGCGGTTTACGTTATCTGATAATGAAGACTTTTCTGCCGCTTCTACTTTCTCGATGAAGTGCCCATCGAAGCGCTGTAAAGGGCAGGGTCAAGTATTACCGTCGGTGCTCTGACGCTCGGTACTGCAACTGGTACAGTGTTTGGAGCCTGCAAGCAGTTTTTGCCGAACGCGGTAGATCCGACCATCGCTAACCCTTCTTGTTTCTCACGGGCTCCAGCATTCCAGGGCAGGGAGATGAAATCCCGAGTGGAGTCTTGCTGTGGGTCCTACACCTAGATCTTGCAAAGCCACGGTTATCTGTGTGTCTGCGCGTGGCTCTCGTTGCACACGCTTCTGATGTTGAAATACTCTGATGACCGCTCGCAGCTCCAGGTCGCAGCGTTCGTAAAACCAGTGGCTTTCGTTGTATAAAAACGGAATGAATAGGAAAACTGCGCCGGTGGTATTCGAATCGGGCGACGATTGAGTCTCATTCAGGTGCCTGCGACCGTTGTCTGATGAAGACGGGCTGGCGTATTAATCCTTCTGCGTGAGCATGGCTCGAGATTGGGAGGTTCACACGGTCATGCCTAACCGATAGGCCCGTTTGGGCATTGCCGGTGGCATGCTTTTTGATGAAGGTCGCGCTTCGAAGTTGTAGCGAGCCGTGTTTGCATTCAACCCCATTTTCTACATGCCGTACGTCTGGTCACAGGATCTCCGAGTCGGTATTCCGAACGTCACGTACGCTAACCCCCCCCCCGCGCACTTACTCGTCCCGAAGAATCAGGTGCACACGGGTGCTAGTCATCACACCCACACGAACCCCAGTATTTGCTCACGAGAAGAATCCTACACTCTCGCCTACGGATGGTGCTGCATCTTCCACATTGGTAAGTACAATATGGTGGGTCGGTTGAACTGCGAGTGCAGAGTGATGAGAAACACCGCGATGTGGAAGCTTGCCCCGATGTATACGAGCCTAGGTCATGCCTTCACACCATGCCTACAAGAACAGCGAATCGCGCGTCATCACCTCTCTAACCTGCCTTCGTGGAGCAGAACGTACATGCTATGCGCCCATCCCTGTCTATGTTCGTAACAAATGAGAGAACAGGTATTACCGCATCGCACCGCGGAGAACGTCTTCTCCAGCAGCCCACACAGAGCGTAGAGAGCTACTGAACAGAACAGGAGCGCCTCTCTAGCTATTGTGTCATCCTTGGTGCAGAGGTGTGTTATCGGAACAGTCAGGATGAGGTGAATGGAGAAAAAGCAGGAACCTACATTACCCTGCTAGTCTTCTCTGTACCGTGTCCATTAGACCAGATGTGGTTGCCGGAAGGGCCAGTTCCAAGGATGTTCTGTGGCTCTGTGCAATACCACAGAAGCGCTGAAGCTGTCTGCCGCCGTGACCGGGCAAGCCTGATAAAGTGTGTCTTACAATGGAGCGAGGAATGTCTGCCCGCTCATGTATTCCGATGAATGCAAACCTGTTGTAACCTTCTGCAAAGACGATGTCCTGAGAGGATTGCTGTACTGTGGCGAGTGGACGACATCACAGCACGTCTTCCTCTTTGCAGCCGCATATTCTTGGCAGGGGTAGGGACCTCGCGTGCAGAAACATAGGGACTAAATCGGCGTTCGGTGCAAGGTTTAGCCTATCAGGGGTCGTCAAATCAGCCCATCGTGCTAAATGGTTCGAGAAATCAGCCCAGAAAACAAGAGGCGCATGTTCAACGCCAAAATATCTACTCTTGCTGCCACCCTCTTCCCTCTCCACCACCTCCACCCCTTCCACCTCTACACACGGCCGGCGCATCGCATCCGGTTGTCCTTCTGCGACGTCTGGAATCTGGAACTTCTCACGCAATGGGTCTCCTCACCGCCATAAGTGAGCCCCTCTCCGCCCGCCTCCAGGGACAGCCCGCATACCTTCTCGCCATCCTCGGCTTCGGTGCCGCCTTCGCTCTAGCCGTCGTCCTGAATGTCCTCAGACAACTTCTTCCTGTGAGGAGGAAAGGCAGCGACCCTCCGGTGGTCTTCCACTGGGTGCCCTTCATTGGCAGCACCATCTCATACGGCATCGACCCGTACAAGTTCTTCTTCGAGTGTCGCAGGAAGGTGCGTGCAACACCCCAGACAAGAGAATTGGGCACGGTTCAGAAGAGGCAGGGGGAAAACACACTGTCCGAAGAAGGGGACCGAGGACGCAGGATCTTGGGAGCGCAGACTGATTCGGAGCGTTACAGTACGGCGATGTTTTCACCTTCATCCTTCTCGGCAAGAAGACTACGGTGTGCCTGGGCACAAAGGGCAACGACTTCATCCTGAACGGCAAGCTGAGGGACGTCAACGCCGAGGAGATCTACAGCCCCTTGACCACGCCCGTGTTTGGCAAGGACGTCGTCTACGACTGCCCCAACTCGAAGTTGATGGAGCAGAAGAAGGTACGTGCATGTCTTTGGGAGCGACAGCGCGAGAACGATGATGACCAAGCCCGCTCACACAACCCCGCTGCCACAGTTCGTCAAGTTCGGCCTCACCAGTGAAGCTCTTCGCTCGTATGTCCAGCTCATCGCTGCCGAGACCACCGCATACACCAGCAACTCGCCCTACTTCCGCGGCGACAACGGCAACCTCGACGTTCCGCGCGCCATGGCCGAGCTGACCATCTACACCGCATCCCGTTCGCTCCAAGGCAGGGAAGTGCGCGAAAAGTTCGACAGCACCTTTGCCGACCTCTACCACTACCTCGACATGGGTTTCACTCCGATCAACTTCATGCTTCCGTGGGCGCCGCTCCCGCAGAACAGGAGGAGGGATTACGCGCAGCAGAAGATGACGGAGACGTACATGGACATCATCAAGGCGAGGAGGGAGAAGCTGGAGAAGGGCGAGGGCAGAGAGGGCGAGGAGGACATGATATGGAACCTGATGAACTGCAAGTACAAGGACGGCACGCCGATCCCGGACCACGAGATCGCGCACATGATGATCGCGCTGCTCATGGCTGGCCAGCACAGCTCCAGCGCCACCATCTCCTGGATCCTGCTGCGTCTGGCGAGCAGGCCCGACATCATCGAGGAGCTGCTGCAGGAGCAGAAGGACGTCCTCGGCGCCGACCTTCCAGAACTCACCTTCGAGGACCTCTCCCGCCTGCCCCTGCACGCCCAGGTCGTGAAGGAGACGCTCCGCCTGCACAGCCCGATCCACAGCATCCTGCGCGCCGTCAAGTCCCCCATGCCCGTCGAGGGCACACCCTACGTGATCCCGACCACGCACAACCTCCTCGCCGCGCCGGGCGTGACCTCCAAAGTCGGCGAGTACTTCCCCGAGCCCGCCCTGTGGGAGCCGCACCGGTGGGACGCCGGGACCGAGAAGTCGGAGCACAAGTACGCGTCCCTGCGGCCCATCATCGCCGCCGCGGCCGAGGAGGAGGAGAAGTACGACTACGGGTACGGGCTCGTGTCCAAGGGCGCGGCGTCCCCTTACCTGCCCTTCGGCGCCGGCCGCCACCGCTGCATCGGCGAGCAGTTCGCTTACACCCAGCTCCAGACCATCCTCGCGACCGTGGTGCGCCAGTTCAGGTTCAGGAATCTGGACGGCGTCGAGGGCGTCGTCGGCACCGATTACTCGAGTCTGTTCTCCAGACCCCTGGCCCCGGCCGTGGTCAGGTTCGAGCGCAGGGAGAGGGCGGAGAAGAGCGGTTGATGTGGAGGCGATGATACCCGTGTACGGTGCGTAAAGCGGTGGCATAGTCGTTTGGTGCCGCCGAGCGTGCATAGAGTTCCCGAAATGGATAAATATCGTTCATCGACTGGAATCGTACTCGTGCCACGTCAACCGTGACGGATGATGTTCGCTGACCGCTCCTTCCTCGGGGGCCCCGTGCTGCGGTGAGTTGCAGTCAGACCCGGGAGCTGCGCACTTGATTGCTGCGACCCCGATGTCGTCGTCGCCGCGCGGATCCGCATCAAACTATGCACCCGCGCCCCTCACGGCCGGTTCGTTCCAACACCCCCTGTACCACCACTCCTCCCCACTCATTACCCACTCCCCGAAAACCGCCACCGCCCTCGTCAGACCCCCGCTATACCCCTCCAACTCCAACGCGCCGGTGCGCGTCCCAGGGCGCGATGCAAGCCGGGTGGGCGCAAGAGGGTGGGCCGGGGCAGCGGTGGAGAGAGCGAGCGGCTCAGGTCAGCGAGGCCGGGCTTCCATGACCGAGACGAAGGGGAGCGGTCGCGTGGGGTTCCCACGGGACGATCGAAGCCGTCCCGGAGATGGTGTGCCGTGTCCAGGGGTGGGGCGGCTTGTGGTCGGGGCCGGATCGGCTGACTGACGGATGGCTGGCTGGCTCTGCGGAGGGATGGGTGTGCTGCGCGGGCGTCTCGTCGCGGTGGCACGGTTCTTGATGGGGGTGGAGGATGGATGCGGAGGTGGGGGATGCTATGCTGTCCTCTGCTGTTTTGTATGTATGTATGGGTGGGTGGGTGTGTGGGTGGGTGGATGTGTGTGGTGACGGAACGGCGCAGAGCGGAGTGGGATGGATGATGGATGTTGGGAGATATGCGTGGGGAAGGACTTGCCTATATATGTATCTGGGTTTGCCGAGCTGCAGATCAGGTGAAGGAGACAATCGTGCGCACTCCGATTGTGCCGGAACTACACCGCGACATATCCACTCATACTAAATGCGTGAGCGACGAGACGGGACGGATGCTGAAGTGAGGTGGATGTAGGGGAGAGGTGGGTGCTCCGTCTGCTGGCCCGCTGTCGAATACGTTCCAGATGCCCTTACCTGGTCTGCTTTGACTAGCTTCCTTTTCTGTATAGCGCGGGGCTTCGCATTCCCATCCGCGCACCACGTAAAGTCCACGACGCAAACCATACGGATTCAAAATCACCAGACCAGAGTGCATCAACTCGGTAGATTGACCGTTCTCATTAGCGTACAGACGGCATACTACATGATCGTTGCGTACAAGCCCACAAAATCCTACAAGATCCCCCTCACTCATCCATTGTACCCATCAGATCGGGGGCCGCTCACAGGCCATGCTGCCTGAAAAAGTCGACAAAGGTGAACATGCTGGCCTTGGGGGTCCTGACTTCGGTGGTGTAGTTGACGCTCTGCAATCCGAACCTGGTGGTCAGTCCGCTGCTCCACTCGAAGTTGTCGAAGATGCCCCAGGCGATGGCGCCGGTGACGTTGACACCGTCCTCGACCTTGGCGGCGAGGAGGTTGTTGAGGTAGCCCTGGAAGTAGTCCTGCCGGCGCTGGTCGAAGAGCTGGTCCGGGTACGAGGTGAAGTCGCTCTCGAAGGGCTCCGCGAAGCCGAACTCGGACAGGACGATGTCCTTGCCCTTGGGGCCCGTGTACGTGTTCTGGAGGTAGTTGAGGAACTGCCTGATGCCCACGGGTACGCTCTTGAGCCAGGACGCGCCCGGGTCGGCCGCCGGACCGATGTCCCAGCCGGAAGCGGTGACTTGGGACTGACGGATGCAGGTCGGGTAGCTGGGGTCGGAGCTGTTGGACACGCAGGATGAGGTGGTGTTGCCGGGGAGCGCGCCGATGATGTCGGTTGTGTAGCCATCGATGGCGAAGAAGTCGCAGGAGCCGAGGATCATGGCGCTCTGCGCGGCGGTGAAGTTGGGGAGCAGGTCGCCGAGGGTGCTGCGCATCGAGGCCGGGTAGTCGCCCGTGCGCCACACCGGGTCGTTGAACCAGCCGAGCTGGAAGTCGTTGCCGCGGGCGACGGCGGCGGCGTCGGCGGCGGAGGTCGTGTTGGCGATGAAGTTGTTGGCGCTGTTCTTGAAGGTCACGCGGCCCTTGCCCTGCAGCTCGTTGCGGTACCAGTCGACAATCTGCGCGTGCACGAGCAGAGTGTTGTGGCCGCAGTAGTACTGCGCGCGGAGACCGGTGATGCCGTACTGTGGCCAGTAGCCCTCCGGGAAGCCCGGGTACTCGTCACCGCAGTAGACCTGAGGTTCGTTGACGGTGACCCAGATCGGAACGTATGCGTCGTAACGGGTCATGATGAGCTGAGCGTAGGCCAGGAAGTCGGCGATGATGTCCTCGGAGACCCAGCCATTGTACTCGTTCATGAGGGCGAGAGGCGTGTCCCAGTGGAACAGGGTGACGACGGGCTTGATGCCGGCGTCGACGAGGCGCTGGATGACGTCGTCGTAGTGAGCGAGGGCCTGCTCGTTGACGTAGCCGCGGCCGAAGGGGAAGACGCGGCTCCAGGAGATGCTGAGGGAGAAGTATGGGATGTTGAAGGCCTTCAGGCGCTCAATGTCCTGCGGGTAGAGGTAGTAGTGGAGGTCAGTGATGTCTCCGGTGGTACCGTCGGCAACGTAACCGGGAACACGGTGGGACAGCAGGTCCCAGATCGAGGGACCGCGGCCCTCCGCCATGGCTGCACCCTCGACCTGGTAGGCAGCACTGGCGACACCCCAGACGAAATCGGAGGGCAGCTTGTAGGAGCTCAGGTTGCCGGTGGTGATCTGAGACGAGAAGCTCAGGGACGGAGGTGGCACCGGGGACGGCTCTGGCGTCGGGCTGACGGTGGTGTTGAAGGGGAGAGAGGAGACGGGTCCGACCTGCTCCCAGAGCCTCGACCATGCTTGCTCAGAGTAGTCGGTGGTGAGGACCTGACCCGATGAGGTGGGTGTTGGCGCCTGCGAAGTCCAGGAGGTGTAGGTGAAGTTGCTCAGGCTGGAGAAGGTCAAGTTCCCGCTCGCCGGGGCGGCACTCTGCATGGCAGAGCTGGAGGCGGCCGATCCGATGGCGGAGATCTGGCTCGAGGCAGCAGCTCCGACACCCGCGGAGGAGGTGGAGGCTTGGGCGAAGGCAGCGCGAGCGCCGAGGACGGCGGCGCCCAGCAGGGAAAGGGTCGACATGGCTGCAGACGTGCTGGATGATGTTCCTGGTGGACAGCAGTGGTGACGCCCTTCCCTGCCTTATATACCACGCCTGACGCGCACGGCATCGGTACGCTCACGACGACGACAGCACAGGAATGCCGCGGGGGGCAGAGACTCTCGCTCCGCGACAGCACAGATGTTCCGCCCCAGCCACTTTCTGGCCGCCGTTCCGACCAATCGAACATGTGCGACATGATGTTTGGCAGACGAAAAGGCAGCGATGTCGCTCGATGCACATGCCGAATCCTTGCAGTCGCATTGTCCGTCACTGTCCAGCAACGGGTCTAGTGCTGATGCGGCTCCGTCAGGTGCCTGTTCCACCTGTCTGTTCTGGCATGCCGTCCGCGCCGCTCCACTCCGGCTCGGATCCATGTGCACAGGCACCAATGAGACATGTCGCAGACTCCACAGCGGCCGACTGGAGGGCGTCCGGGTCTCCGCGCCGGGTTTCCTGGTGCTGGACGACAGTGCATAGGATGGTATGCGAGGGAGATGAGGTGAGGTACGGTGATGGAGAGGACCCGGGGATGAAGCAAGAAACGGCGCTGCTGACTCCACAATGCTTGTCTGTGCGGCTTGTGCGGACGTCATCATGTACCGTGCTACCCGCCATGTCTCTCCATGTCTCTCTGTGTCTCTCCATGTCTCTCCGCGTCCATCGCCGGCGGGCACACACTGGATCCCAGCAAGGCTGGGGAGACAGTGGGAAGAACCTGCTCTTCTAAGCCGTCCCGCCCGAAACCACGGCGACCGCCGAAGTCTGTGTTGGTATTGAGGCTGCTGCTGATGCTTTGGACTTCTCCATCTCTCGAGACGAGGTACGCGGCAGCTGACAGCTTCACAGCCGAGCAGCCGTCCATCGACAAATACGCGTTACACACGACGAGCGAAAGCGTGCAAGCGCCAGGCCGTGCGCGTCGTCGTGGCCGAAGGAAGTGTCGTCGACCTACATGTTCCACGTTCAAGCCAAGCACGACCAAGCTCTTTGGGCCGAAAGCTTCGTTCCCACGGAACATGCGCTCGGTACCTGAGCGACGACATGTTCATGCAAGTAACCAACAGCCGCAGTCATGTCTTGGTATCATCCGACGGGGAGCTAGCTATGTGCTATATGCTATATGCTATATATCCCATGGCAACCGCTTTGCCTAGCGCGCATCTCCCATCGCACGTCGCACGCCAAGGACGTCACGCACATCATCTTCTTACCACAACCCCCCCCCCCTCTCACCCTCCCTCGTCACCCCTCAATGCCTCCACACCCTGACTTGCTTGTCCTGCCCGCCGCTTCCCACCCTCTCCCCGTCCGGGCTCCAATCGACCGCGAAGACCTGATCCTTGTGCCCGGGCAGATCCTCCCTCAACTTCCCCGTCCTCGTGTCCCACACCTTGAGCGTGGTGTCCTTGCTGCCACTGACGAGCAGCCTGCTGTCCGCGCTGAACGCGACCTGGTACACGGGTCCGACGTGGCCCTTGAGCGTGTGCAGGAAGCTGCCGTCGCGCGCGCTCCAGAGCTTGATGAGGTTGTCGAAGCCCGCCGACGCGAGCAGCGTGCCGTCGGGCGAGAAGACGACGTGGTTGACTTGCTTCTGATGGCCCAGGAGACGCGCCACGGGCTTGGTGGACGTGCCGGGCGTCCAGAGGTAGATGGTGCAGTCGTCGGACGCCGACACCAGGCGCTCGACGACGGTGCCGTCGCTGCCGGAGTTGACGCCCGCGGCCGCTTCGAAGCGCTCCTTTGCCTTGGCGCGCATGCCCGCCCCGCTGTCCGGGATCGACTTCTTCCCGCCGTGGTCGTGGTACGCCGTTCGGAGGACGAAATCCGTGCTCAGCGCCAGGTGGTTCACCCAGTGCGCGTGCGCGTTCAGCGTGTGCGCCAGCGTGCCGTCCGACGCCCTCCACACCTTGATGCTCTTGTCGTGGCTCGCCGTGTAGATGAAACCGGCGCCTCCCCACCTCACGCAGCTCACGTTGCCCTTGTGTCCCGTCAAAGCCATGTCCGCCTTCCTGCCCACCGTGTCCCATATCCTGACCGTGCCGTCCTTGCTCGCCGACGCCAGTCTCGGCCTCCCCGCCGCCTGCACGTGATACGGCTCCCAGCTCAGGCTCGTGATCCACTTCGTGTGACCCTTCAGGGGCCCGCCGAGCGGTTTCCCCGTCACCGGGTCCCACAGACGCACCGTGTTGTCCATGCTCCCCGTCGCCAGCACGCCGCCGTCCGGACTCCACGCCACGCACAGCACCCACCCGGTGTGCGCGCTCAGCGTGTGCAGCGGCGTCCCCGTCTCGCAGTCCCAGATCCGTGCGGTCTTGTCCCCGCTCCCCGTCGCGAGGCGCGAGCTCGACGCGGGCGAGAACTGCGTGCACAGGATCGACTCGCCGTGTCCCGATATGGCCGCCGAACACCGCGTCACCGCCTTGACCCTGAACACCGCCTCCGCGCGACAGGGGATGTCGAGCTGCACTTCGCTGCTGCTTTCGCCCTTCGCGATCGCGTCCAGGATCCGCTGCTGGCTGAACTCGGCCCCTTCTGCGCCATCGGTGCCGAGGGGGTCGTAGAAGCGGTAGGGAAGCCGTTCGGAGGCGTCGTTGCGGTCGAGGAGGGAGTTGAGGAGGAGGGAGAGGTTTTGGGCGTGAGGTCGGCGAGCGAGATGGTCACCACGGGTCCTTGCGGGAGGCCGGTGTCTGCGTCGAGGAACTGGATGCGCTGGTTGCCCACGGGCATGGGTGGTGGAGAGACCTGCTCGCGAGCGCGTGCCGCGGCGGCCGTCTTTTGCCGTTTCGAAGGCGGTGGGAGAACCGTCGCCATGCTGTCCTGCTGTGTTTGAAAAACGACCGGTGAGCGGACGACTAGGAAACTGTTTGTTTGCGAACGGGATCGGCTTCAGAGAATTGCGAATCGAAAAGTTGCCGCGCCAAGATTCCGATAAGATCGTGGATATATGATAAAATCATTGAGATATGATAAGATCAGCGGATCCTGACTCGAGTGTGAAGATGAGAGGTCTTGGCGGGATCTTCTGCTTGCGGGGAAAGGCTAAAGGCTGCCATTGCTATGCAACGCCTCGCTATGGATGAGCAAGCAACCTGCCACTTCAAATCTCACAACCATCTGCACAGACCGTGTCATTTCTGTTCCGCCTGCAACGGTCTCCAAGGACGCGTTCATCAGGACTGACGATGCAAGGAAGAAGAGCATCGCCAGACACGAATGCGACGATGTATCGGATTACTATACACTCCATGTTTGCAGGAGAAGATTCAAGCGAGGACGTTTGTGTGTCCAAGTTGGCCACGGCTTTGGGAAAGGATGGACCGACTCTATCATCTGGCCGAAGTTGGCGTTCCAAAGTCTTCTCGACATCCATACCGAGGCGTAAGTATGGTTGAACAGTCACGAAATCGAAAAGCTTTCCGGACCGCGCGAACTTGTGAAACTCCGTCGCTGAATGAGAGAGCTCGATGCATGGGGTTGTGAGGATTTCCCGGATTACATCGACAGGACACACGAGGTTTATAAAGTACTCGAAAATCTGGATGCAAGCCTTCAGATACCGGATCCCGTACGTTTGCTTTCATTTCGTGATGGGCTCGACCGTGAGAATGGCCATGGACCACATAGGCAGAGCTTCCGGAACATGTTCAAGATGAAGCATGATATGCTCGAAGTTAACCTTGCTGAAACCATCTTTTATTGTAACTAATGCACTACGACCACGCATGCGAGAAGTGAAGGCGTGTCAGCAAAGACGTGAAGCTGACAGCAGACGTGGCACGAAGTCGCTCCGTCAACACTGCAACATGCCTGGCCACTCGATTGATCGATGCTGGAGGCTCCGTCCTGGAATGAGAAGTGGCAGATGTCGACGAGCCGCAGACGGCCGCGGTTGGCCCGAGTCAAGGTCCAAGGAATCGACGACGATAGGATGACTGGCTTGAGGTAGTCCAACGTTCATAGCGAGGTTGCTCTTCGATCCTTCGATGTCGGCTCTTCCCATCATACCGAAGCAAGATTTGGTAAATGTTGGACTTCATAGCCGATAGACTTCACACTACCTCATTCGTGGGAACAAGTGAGGCTCGGGAAGGTCGTTCAGGTTTCGATATCGCCTAGTCCTAGTATCAAAACATCTGCAGTTGATGTTCGGCCAGCCAATCTGAATCGGTGAAGGCTGACTGACGGGCAGGTGATAGCACCTCATCATAGGGTTATCTAGAGCAGAGCTACCGAGGGTTGGTCTTCGGACCATACATGCAACGTGCGTCAAGAGGCCGGTAGCGCTAGACGTAGTATGGCAGATTGTTCGAGGGACGTGTTAACCCTACCCGACACCGTGCTCGTATCTGAAGGGTATGCAGCCTGGATAGTCTAGGTCGCTCGTGTGTGTAATGAGTCGGGCCTGGTATATGCGAATATGCAATGTGCGTTAGGTTTGGGCCTTCGTGGGACAGGTTAGTTTCACCCTGCTGATGACGGTCATCTCAACGGCAATACCGCTCAGTACGAAGGGAACCACAATTCCGGATCGCCAACCCTACGGCCGTCCGACTACGCTATACCGCGAAGCTACGCCCGGCTAACTATTCTTCGTCATTTTAGGTGTCTGAGAACATTACGGGGACTGACCTCAAGCCACCAACCATGCGTTCGGAACATCGACCTCATATGTTCACACCGGTTTCGTTGGCTTCTCACCCAATGCTATCATACTAACGAAACCGTCCCTTGTTTGGCCTCGCGCTTCCTTCCGCCCATCTTTTCCGCTGTACCTGCCGCTCAATTTCCTTTTGCGTCTCTACAGGTAACGCTCGCGGCTCAGGCCCATGCCTCCCTCTCTTTCCCTCGCAACTGCTCTACGTGTAAGGGCGGAGAACACTGGGCGGTTGTTCGTAACCAAAGCCTGTCGGGACCTATGGAATATGTGGACGCCTGAGAACGCTTCCAGGTCTGCTCTGATGAGCACTCAAGAAGACCCATTGTGTCATAGCTCGTGACTGCAGCAAAGCAGTAGCCCATTTTCATATGTTTCTCCAAACGTTTCTCCAAGAACAACGATAACAACAACAGATACCTACACACGTTCTGCAACAGAAATCGAGACAACATCTGCAGGTGCAGCAGCACCACGACCATCGGAACGAGAACCCCGTTCACCGCGAAGGAAGAAACAGTATTCCGCTACGTCACCTTCACCTCCGCCAGAAGTGAAGCCAACAACGTGACGGACTAGTTGTTTCCTGGGGATGGTTATCGCCAATGCGCAAGCCGGTGTGTAACCTGAACTTTCCGGACTGCCTCGCAACGAACCTCAAACCGGGCCATGAGCGCATCGAGTAGGAAGATTCATATCCCACGCCTGCCAATCGGCCGGTGTCCGCTTCCCCACTCATCGTCAATTCAGACACATTTGATCTTCCTTCAACACCTGTCCAGCCTTTCTCTCTATGTGCGACTCACAACGACAAAAAGCCAAGAGAGAACTCCCGCTGGAAACGAACACATGCTTTCACGTCGAGACGACAACATTGATGGGCAGCAGAGGGAGTATAGAGCTGTCATTGAGGAGAGAAGACTGGAGAGAATCGGCCAGCTGCAGGGTGTGAACAGCTTCAACATCAACCGAGAGCGAGCAGACCAGCCTTACCAGGAATCATACTGCTTTAGCTCCGATGAATGCGACGTCTCCGATATTAATGCTGGAACACTGCCATCCCGGGAGATGGAAATGAAACAAGTCCGACAGCACGTTCCCAGCGCGGGTGGCAGGTACAGAGCCGAGTGCGCCGCCGGTGCGAGCATGGAGCATGAGAGTCCACGGTTAAGGCTGGAAGTAGCGAGACTACGTCGGTTGCGTGCCACGAGTTCCGTCGCACCGTCGCACCGTCGCTAGATGAGCCAAGACTGGCCCAGCCAAGAGGACAACGAACCAACGTCGACCTACGAGAGCACACCACCCACCGCGACAAGAGACCCCAGAACGGCCACATGGGTGGCTGAGGAAGGGTCAGCCAGACCGACCCGCACACGAACTTGCGGCATCCGACTACGACCTAGATGAAATTGAAAGCCGACACGAAATGGAGAACTCGAAAGCGCGTGAAACGGTTTCCGACACGCGAAATTTGGCAAGTTCGAGACTGGGAGCTGACATCACACCCTGCAGATGACTGGGCGCTAGTAAAGATCCTGGAGTGTATCGAGCAGCGTATAGAGAACGACCAAGAGTGAAAGACGGTCAAGGATTCGGACGGCTGCCGGAGCGCTCGAAGTAGGAGTGCGGTGACCTGCGAATCCATCGGAGAGCGCAAATTTCCGCGGAGTGATCCCACAGAGTTGTTGGGGAAAAAGATCAGGGCATGTCATGGTTGCCTGTGCAGGGGCAAGGTCTGTTTCCGGAGACTTCACGTCAAATCACCTTAGAGATGGATCTTGTTGGAACTTCCACATGCGTTCATCCATGGAGAGAACGAGCAGGATCGCCACGTCAGGCAACACCTAAAGTCTCATCCGAGCAGAAGAGGAAAGTTTGGGGCAAAAGGTCCAAGATGCTTGGAATGCAGAACAAAGCCCGGTACGCCCTCCATGTAGCAGCACTGCAATGGACATTCATCACCTTGTTGCCAATGATGCCTCGCGATCGAACGGCGCGAAGATTGGGTGCAGGTGTCTTTGTTCAGGCACACGGCCCGTCACCATGTCTCTAGCGCTTCTTTGTCCTCTCAATCGGGTCGTCGGTGCGACTGGTTTCACATCGTCAGGCCCTGACAACAGACAAGCGCCGTTCTTTGTCCCACCAGGAAGCCGTTATAGTCGTACTTTCGCCCCGGCCGACCCGGAAAGAGACTTGTCGTCTGCACCGCAAACCAAAAGCCACGGGTCCGGCAACTCGTATTCCCGCAGCGCAAACGCAAACCCGAGAAGAAAACGCAGCAACCAGCATGCATCTCACAGCCGTCGCATCTTCCGTCCTTCTGTGCGCCGTCGCCGCCGCGACTCCGCTGAACGATCCCTGGCCCATCACCCAAGCCAACGTGAACGATCTGACCATGTGCGCCAACAAGAGCCCCATCATCCCGCAGATCGTAAACGACCTCTGCGCGTCCGAGGGCTTCCTGATCCCCAGCGAACACGCCGCGAACGGCTGGACCGATCCGGCGAACAAGTACCACATCACCATCCAGGACGATGGCTGCAAGGGACAGTGGGTCCCGCAGCACTGGTGCAAAATCCAGTTCTGGCAGGCTTGCGCCATGGGCGATTGGGATGGGAGTGGGGAGTGGTTGTTTGGGGACAACGACTGTCAGAGGTTCACGATTCGAAAGCTGTAGCTTTTTTGAACGGTGGGGGCAGTGGAGATGAGAGAAGAACACCAGAACAGCAAGCTGTAGGGACTGCGATGGGCATGCGAGATTCGCGCGAATCATCATGATAGAGGTAGACTGTCTGCGTCCTAGGTTATAGAATCGTGTACGGCTATAGCAGGGGGCTGGCGCTCTACTCCCCGTTACTACGAAGTCGACCGTGCTAGGTAGAGGTTAGAAGAAGGCAGGTTCATCCATACGGAACAAAACCTATTCGACTTCGACGAACTGCAGCGACTTTGAAGCCATTCGCCGCCTTTCTCGTATATTTGTAACGGCCAGAGCGGCCGTGGCATTTCTCAGGACCTATAGGCGCAAGGTAGGTAGTGGTTTGGGTGTGGCGCAGAAACGGCCCGGAGATGGAAGTGTTAGAACGGACACCATCGCGGCATAGTACCCAATGCTCCGTGTCGCAGAACTCCTCGCGGGTTATGCCATTCAATGTTGATGGGTTTGTGAACGTTACTCGTGCATTGTTGCCGTGCCTATGTCAGCCCTTGATCGCGATGTGCCGTGCTCCGGGACGCTTGTGATGCATGGATGAAGGCCAGACATTTACCCCAGAATTTGGAGGAGGCAAGGTTGGGCTTGTCTCACGCATGAAAGTAGTAGGAGCAGCAAACGTGTAATGGGAGGACAAGGCGAGGACAGCGAAGGAGAGATTGAGGAACCGCATGTTGGAGACTTTGGTTCTCATCGGTAGGTCAGACAAGAAGAAAAGAGGAGAATGGGAATGAGAGCTCGTTACATGAGGTTCTCCCAGTCTGAAAAGTCTGTTGCAGCTATCAGATTTCAGGAACCGTAGCCCTGAGTCGTTGCCTGAAAACCTCACCAGATTTATGGCTTCCCCTCGCGCTTTCTCTGGGCGTCTTACCACAGCGATCGTGTGAAAGACATCCCATCCATCAAATATTTCCTCCCCAGAAGAATGAGGTTGGGAGGGAACCCGAACGTCTGCGACCAAGGCGCAAGCCGGCCGGTACGAGTCGTCATATGGTCGGCATGGTTGCCAAAATGGTCCTTGCAAATACATTATCCTATACAATATCCTCATCACTCCCCGTCCACGCGGGTGCGCATCCCATCGAGTTCGTATCCGGTGTTGCAGCGCTGCTCGGCCACGGTTTCCGCGCACCTCCACGAGCAAGCATGGCGCAGGAAGGGCAGGAAGCTCATGTTGCCCGCGCTGTCCCCACAGTGCCAGTATTCCATCCATTCTGCTCGCCTGATAACGTACTCAGTCCCACAGACCGTACAGCGCGGCATCTCCCTATCCTCCTCTTTGCTCTTGAGAACGTCTTGCAATGTTGCGACGACCGGAGGGGGCGCGTCGTCCGGGAGGAGCTGGGGCAGCTGCGTGATGTAGGGCGACCGCCTACACATGCGCAGTGAGAGCTCGAAGAGGGATGGGGCGGCAGAGGTGGGTTGAGGCGGTGAAGCGGGTGCGGGAAGTATGGGCTCGAAATTGGGTTCGAATTGCGACGGTCCTTGTCTGTTGTAGGAACGCAAGGAGCGAGCAGGCACCCCGTCGCTGTCGAAGTACCGGATGGCAGACGAAGCGCCATAGATCGGTATGATGCGAGGAATCTGCTCGTCTCCGCTGCCATCACTGTCTGGCACCTGCCGCTGACGGCATGCTAAGACACGATCCTTCATCAGCTTTTGAACGCTCGAGGGTTTCCGGGGTGTCGAGGTCTCGGAGCACCAAGACCACAGGGGATTGGGTGACGTCGTCAGCCGAACGACGCAGTACCTCGAGATGAGGTCCAGCAGGTCCCAAGGGAGCCATTGTATTTGATTCCCGGCGACGTTCAGCTCTTGCAGCTTGCGCAACTTGCCCACCGATGGTGGGAGTTCCGTAAGTATGTTGTTCCTCAGCGACAGGCATGTGATGTTCTCCAGCTTCCACAACTCTTCCGGCAGCGACGCGAGATCGTTCTTGTAGAGGAAAACCTTGAGCTCCGGGGTGAAGGGCATAAACTCGATCGAGCAATCGCTGTTTTCGGGCGGGACTCGGATGAGCTGGTGCAGTGGACGGATCACATCTTTGGGTAAGGTTCTGAGGCACATGTCACTACAGAAGCTGTCAGCTGTCTGCGCGTGCGCGCGAGGTACGGCAGAACGGGGAAAACGTCTTACGAAAGGTCAATCGACTCATTGCCAGATTCGACGCAGTCCATTACGATGCGCGCAGCCAGATCTTCCGCGGGCATGGATGGCGTCAGAGACGCCGAGCCTTCTTTCATCTCGTCGTCTTCGTCCACTCTCTCTGGCAGTGACGGCTCGCGAAAGGACAGGTTCCTCATGTGCCGGCCGCTCTGCTCCATGACACTGTCGTCGCTCCGCACCCTTTCGTCGGTGCTGTCGCTGCCCATCCACACGCCGCTGTCAGCCTTGCGGCCTCCTTTACCCTTGCTGTTCTCGCGTCGCAGTTGGGCAGCACGGTCTCCATGCGCCCACCACGGACCACGGTAATGGCGCTTTCTCCGATAACCGGTCTGCTCGTCCTCGCCGGACGCGTCTTCGGAGAAGATGGGGTCGCTCGACAGGCTGTCTTCGTAGTCGGACAACTGTCGCTTGCGCGCGTGCCTCGGGGTGAGGGCGAAACTGGTGGGCGGCAGCGGTGGGGAGCTTGGGATGTCGTCGGCCGGCATTGGCGGCGGTGAGGATGGGATAGCCATTAGCGGAAATGATGCTGCTCACATAAGAGGAGAGGAGAGGAAAAAGGAAGGGCGAAGAGAGAACGGAGACGCGTAAAGAAGGAAAAGAAAGCTGGAGGAGCCGGAGGCTGGACGAGACGAGAGGTGGAGCGGAGCAGAGTAGACGCGAAGCAGGAAGTCGCGTTTCAGACGGAAAGTCTAGTCTTGGCACACGTCGGCCCGCAGCATCGACGCCTGCCCGCATCGACGCCCGTCGCCTGCCCGACAGCGACAGCAACACCAATACATACACCAACACACCGACTCACCAACACCTCTTCCGGACGCGGACGTGGACGCCCTCTTTCGTCGACAGCTGCTCGCCGGGAGAAGACACACGACCCATGATGGACGCGGTCGCGGGTCGATGGACTGATGGAGTCCCCACGCGCAGCGACACACATTCGACAGGGATTTCATTTCCATGGTCGTGCTCCTCAATGCGCACCTGCACCTACACCTGCACCTGCACCCTTAGCAATGCTGCAGCACGACACATCCGGCATGCAATCCCGTGTCATGGAGATGGAACGCACTGCACTGAACCCCTGCACCACCAAATGTCTGTTTGCTCGTAGCTCATGTGACTACCGTGCTGCGTGCTTATCAATAGCGCTGCCGCTGCCGGAGCAATCCGCCCCCGTCCCATGACCCCCAGTGACAGTCGCGACCGGAGATATGTGTCAGCCTGTCCGCCTCTCCGGTCGAACCTCATAAGACCGAAGCTCACAACAAACCACGCCGTTGCACAGCAGCAGCAGTAGCAGCAACAGCAGCAGCAGCAGCCGAACAGTATCAGGCCTGACGCGTCGGCTTAGCTCAGGATGTGGACCCTGTGGCTGCTTCCACATTGATCAAAGTGAAGGAAGCCACGAGTGGGCGAAGAAGAGGTAGGTGAAGGAGCAGGCGTCGACGACGGGCATATAAGTTGTCGCAGACGCCCTCTCCAACCGTCTTGCCGCTCGCACTTGCTCAATTCCTTCCCGCCAACATATACTCTCCCAGCACGGTACCCGCACTTCAATTCATCTGCTTCTCCCCGTTTCACATTGTGCCAGCACCATGTCCCCCACCATCTACCTCGTCACCGGCGCCAACCGCGGTCTGGGCAGGGGCCTCACCGCCGCTCTTCTCCAGCGTCCCAACACCGCCGTCATCGCCGCCGTCCGCGACCCCACCCACACCTCCGCCACCTCCCTCGATTCCCTCCCCGCGGCATCCGGCAGCAAAGCCATCGTCATCAAGATCGACTCCGCCTCCGAGACCGACCCCTCCACCGCGATGGCGGAGCTCCAGTCCGCCCACTCCATCTCCCACCTCGACGTCGTCATCGCCAACGCCGGCATCAGCAGCTACTACGGCCCCCTCGTGTCCACGCCGGTGGCCGAGTTCGTGGACCACTGGAGGGTCAACACCCTGGGCCCCGTGCTGCTGTTCCAGGCCGCGTGGCCGTTGCTGGAGAAGAGCGCGGCGCCACAGTTCGTCGTCGTCAGCACGGGCGTGGCGAGCATCGGCGACATGGCCAGCCTGCCTCCCATCCCGGCTTCGGCGTACGCGTCCAGCAAGGCCGCGGTGAACTGGTTAACGAGAAAGATGCATTTCGAGCACGAGAGGCTGGTCGCTTTTCCCATCAGTCCCGGGTGAGTGTTCCGACCCTGGCCTCGTTGATCCGTGAAACGGCGGTTGATGGCCGCGTGCTGACGTTCGCCGCTCCCAGTTGGGTGCAGACGGATATGGGCAACACTGGAGCGCAGGCGGTGGGCATGCCGGAGGCTCCCGTCACGCTCGAGCAGAGTGTCTCGGGCATGCTGGACAAGGCACGTTCCAACGCAGAAGGCCGGGAAGGGAGGCGCAGCTGACACAAGCCCAGATTGACAACGCCACGAGGGAGTCCACGTCGGGCACTTTCCAGTCTTTCGACGAGACGAAGTTCTCTTGGTGATCCGGCGTGGTGATGGACCAAGTTCACGTCTGCTATGGTGACTCGAACTGGAAGCGTTCTCGCAGTCGTGAAATGGCAAAAGACACTTTCCGAAAATTTTCCCGCCCACCAGATATCTTTTTGTATAGTGTGCTGCACAGATCCGCTTGAACCAGCTCAACGAGGGCGTGCTGAATCGATCCGGCCTCGTAACGTTGACACAGTGTCGCAAGCAGTATCGTGCTCCAATGAATTCACCAACGGCATATTCCTATTGTATCATGTCTGCAGCTGGATGCGAACCGTGTCGGGCGGTACGGAGTACGTTACAAAGTGTGCACAGAGAGATCGAGCAAGATCGGAAAATGAGGCAGCCATGCGACCGAGCGCACGATTTAGCACAACGCACGAAGATCGACATGGTGGCGACGGAAAGAAACGAACAGGCACCGCGTTGAGGCGGCTCGAGGACGGGTTGGAAAGCGACCAGAGAGACAATCGGGGAGCAATGCGTGCGATGACGACGAACACGATTGCTGAGATGTGCGGGGCTTGAGTTCCGTTGTGGAACGGTGAGCGGACGTGCGGTTTCCCTTCTCGACGGCGAGCACTGCCGAAGGAAAACTCTCGTTTCACCAACGACTGGCAAAGCATCGACGGATCCTTCGGTGCTTGTGCAAAAACCGTGGGAGATATGCCGGGTCGGACCCATAAGCGCGAGGCGGGCTCGTGATGAAAAGTGCCCTGTGTTTGTGCACCGAACTGCTGTTCCTGTCGCCATCACTGCTGCTGCTGCTGCTGCTGCTGCTGCTGCTGCTGCTGCCGTTGCTTCTTGTTCAACTTCCTTCTCTGGCTTCTGCTCAGCTTGGCACGGCAGGACGACTCCACCACAGTGCCAGAGCTTGGTGTCGCAGCTGCTTGTGCGCCGCTAAACGCCCTCGTCAGAGGCTGCTGACTCATACCGTGGTGCGCGTGTTTCATGCATTCATGTGCCTCCCATGGGGCCTCGACCAGACGGGCTTGTCCATCGCGCCCGCGCTTCGGCTGGCCGTTCATCCTGTGCTCTGCAAAAATTGTCGCACGGCTGTATCCTCCCCGGAATCTGGTCATGTCCGGGTTTACATCCGGGGCTGAGGTGATTGGGGTACTGTTGATCGGCACCTAACTGTCGAAAGTTACCATCTATGGGTAGTTGTGCGGCTGGAGGAGGTCCACACGGCATCCAGCTTGGATAGGATGAACCCCAATGCCCTCGGGAGAAATCAACGTTATCGAGATGTTGGGCAAGCCCACCGGCTCGAGCGAAAAAGGCCGGATTTCCGAAGGCGTGAGGAAGCGGACCCTCCGACGGTATGGCGCGAAGGCCAGGTGGGGGCGCAGTCACAGATGGTAGTAGTCCAACACCGGCGTAGTAAGGATTCAAAGGGAACTGTTGGGAACGCATGGCTGCGAGGAATGATTGCACATCTTCCATGTTGCGTCGAAGCTGTGCCAGTTCATGGCGTTCGGAGTGTAGCAGATGGTGATTTACAAGATCGGATGGCACACCATGGGTGGCAGGTTGTTGTGACCATGCAGCTGACTGGAGAATGTCTTGAGCGTCCGCCCATTCGAACTCTATGGTTGACGATGGTTGTTCAGCTCTCGAATCAGCGCAGCGATGGTGATCGTCGTCCACTCGAGGGGTTGTGCAATCCCCGTTGCATGAGCTCGAGCTTTGCCAGGCTTCGAGCCTAGATGGTGTACTCCAGTAACGTCTACAGGGGCAGCAGGTGCGTCGGACGTGACTGTAAGTTGCCCAGAGTTATCGGCACCGAAAGTGGAACGAAGATGATTGGCTTTGGCCTTTCGAAAGGGCTTTCCCACCTCCACGATATGGGTTCGGACTGCACCCAGTTGCGAAACGTCAGGATCTACCCCAGACATGTGAGTTGCTGAGGATGAGCGGCATTCCGAGGTTAACTCGCTAGATGCTAGGTATTGTTCAGGACCCTCGAAAGAGCCTTGTTCAATATCTCCCGAGTTCTCTGCCCTAGAAAGGCTCTTGCTGCTACTGGACAAGCTGTGATTACCGCGACTGGATGATGCAAGTTCGCCCGCTTTCTCTCTCGAAGGCTGGTGGTAGGACGGGATTGGGGCCATGAGGGCAGAGGCAGAGCGCTGTTCGGCGGAAACATCATTCGGGAAAGAACACTCAGCACCTTCAACCGTCTTATGTCCTTTCGACTGGACGGGTGGGTCGTGTTCCTCAGTGCTCCTCTCGTCCGGAGCAACGATGCGTCGCCGCTTTGTGCCGTGTCCGTTCGGCGAATGTGAGAGCTTGTTGGTGACATCGAAAGGCATCGAGAAGCCGCCATGGTCATCATCGCTCATCACGTTCTTTTGTCGTCCTTGGAATCCACTTGGATCAACCTGTTTGCCTCTGTTCCTTCGCCGGAGCCTGCTGACCCTGCTGACTTCGTCGGCGACCCTGTAGGCTTGGGCCTTGACAGCTTTTTCCGTTCTGTTTGGGAAGTACTTCTCATGTATGGCAGGGTGTTCCAAGCCGTTGGCGAGTAACGATATCAGTAGGCCTTTGTCTGCAGTCGTCCATGGCCTTCCGGCTCCGGCGCTAGACGTTGTCGTTTCCGCTCGCCGAGTGGACCTGATCTCTACATGTGGCCGATGAGCAGGAACATCCTCTGGGCCGAGGGGCGTACACTCGCGCTGCTCTTCTATAACATGATCTTCGTCATACCGCTCCACAGGCGGTGAGCTGGATCCAGAAGCCACTTCAGGGCTTTCCATCACGTTCCCCAGCAGTCTAAGGTCACTCTGGTCGTGTCGATCTGGGCTATCCTGTGGTAGCCCATCCTGGTGAGTCCTTGCCGTGGCCAGACTATCTTCGAGCTCATTTGGAGCCGAAGCATCAAAGGTGTTTGATTCGAATGTTACGGACTGATCCTTGCCGGTTGGATGGAGGCTGGAGTGGTGACAGTCGCCCGAATCGACGAACTCAGGCCCACGGAAACCAGATTCTTGGTGCTCGTTAGCGGCCACTTCGAGGACAGCCGGACAGCTGGCCGGTGTTTTCACTGGTATGGCAAGAGCCGATGTCACGGCAGCAGAGGTTGGAGGAGAGTTGTCGCTGCGGCATAGATGCAACGAAGGTGGCGCCTTGGCCGACGCGCACCCGGAATCGGAATGGCTGAGGTCGACTTCTTCGACGAGTCCAATGCCGGGAACTGCAACCCATTTTCTCGTTGGGAAAACATCGCATCGTTCCTCTAGCTTACCAATTGCGTCACCTTTGCCGGTCTCACCGTCCCGACTTGGTTCTTGTACGGTGCCTTGGCTCGGGTGAATTGGTATTTGAGTTTGAGACGACCCTGTTGACGGCCCCGCTAGGTTGGTCCCCCTGTGCTTGACTCCAGTTCCGGTGATGGAGCACACGGTCTGTCCAAAGCCTCTGGCCTTTCGCCCATTCGGTTCCGTGCGCCCGGCGAGGGCGGTGGTGAGACCGGCTTTTCAGGGATGAATTTCCCTTCGTGTTGAGGCTCGTCGAGGAAAGGACCCGATACCATGCGACTGCCGTCAAGCTTTCGTATGTCTGGACATACGAATATGCGCTTCTGTTGGCTTTTCAAGAAGGCAAGTGCGGGGTCAGTATCACGGTGTGAGGACTGGCTAGAAGATGAACCAGACGTCTTTGTTTTGGCTTGATGAAAGGATCCGGGCCGCTTAGGGTCGCGCCACGATTCACCAGCGTGATGATTTGATCGGTGTTGCGCTGGGACTCTTGAGGTTTCGTGCTTGGTCGGACGGATCGGTGAAGCGTTCAGGGCTTCCCCATACAATGCAGCTCGGCCGTTGCTCTGCTCGTGGTTCCTTTTCTTCGGGGCTTCGAGTAGCTGTTCACGTTGCTGGATTCGCTGCTCTAGTCGCTGTGTTCGCCGTTGAAGTCGCTCCTCGTGGCGCTTGATGGCTCTCCTCAAGTTTCTAATCTCCCCGCGCTGTTCCTCGATGATTCGTCCCTTGTTGGTATTCTCGACGCCGTCTCGGTCGAAATCCAGGTTGAACTCCAGCTCGTCGATTTTGCGTTCCGAAAACTCGGCTCCAGGTTCGGATTTCAACTTCGGCACAAGAGGGTGGCATCTGCGGTCTGAGGGTTAGGCTATTGACGTGGCTCGGCAGGCACGATACTTACAATCGTGTGACGATATCGGCATCTGGCGCAGCTTTCGAAATCGGTGAGGGACAATCCGGCAGATCCTTACCCTCACACCACTGCGGTCGGGTTTGAGGGCTCAAACCAAGCTCAGGCGAAGGCTGCGTTGGCGCCGTTGGTGGCGTCGGCTCGGGATGCCATCCCGGGCTGGACCCCAGCTCGGGAGATGGTTGTGTCCGAGGACCTGCACAACTGGATCTGGGCGTGCACCCAAGCTCTGGTGAGGGCAGGGCTCGCAATGCTGGAGAACTCACAGCCGGGTTGGAGGTAGGATCAGACCGGTATCCTGAGTGATAGCCCGAGTCCTGAGTGCCAGAAGGTGGACCATCTGCGGAAATACAGTTGATGGGCGTAAAGCCAGCTCCGGTCCGGGCAGCGTTGGATTTGCGCAGTGACGCCGGCGATTTGGGGCGAGATTGCTCGTCCACCGAACGGCTAGAGCTGTGCCTGGTGAGTAGGTGCTCCCGATTGTTGTAGGTAGACGCCAGCTTTTTGCCCTTCGAGCGATACAGGTAAGGCGTGATCTCCTCCCACAGGTCACCCAACTCACGGCGGTGGGAATGGATGAAGCATTCTACTTCGGAAGACTGTCTTTCACTAGGCGGCCAAAGGGCGTAGCGAACGTGTGTCGGCAGCTCAATTGTTTGCATTGCTTTCTTCTCGTCCTCGGTCATCCATTCGAAGTCATTTTTGAAGATGACACGATCATGTAGGACGCCGTGCGGATACCAGATTGTCATACGGCGCAGGGTGTGCTAGAGCAGTGTTACAGATGGGAATGAGACATGGGGGAGGGGTAGAAGTTACAGGCTCGTATTGAGGATCATGCAGATCCAGAGCATCACAGCCCACATGATATCCATCGGCATCTAGTGACTCGCCGTCATCCACTGACCGTAGTGCCGGGCTATACAGGGCAGCCTCGTCCTGTATAAGATTGTTCTTGCGGAGAATGCGAATCAGCTCATCGCCTCTAAGCGCGAGTGAGGACATTGTGTACGGCGGTGGGTGTAGGAGGTGCGAGGAACGACGGTAACCGTGATTGAATGAACTGCACCAGTGAACAATGGCTCTCGAGTGGTATAGAGCAGGTGGACGAGAAAAAGCCTGTGACCAGAATTAACACTGGGACGCGATTGCTGATAAGCAACACGAGTACTCATGTTGACGGAATGTCAACACTGGCATTGTGCCAAACATCACGACATCCTCACGAGCGCGTTCAATCCCGATTGCGTGTCTTGCTCGTATCATGAACGCTATCGCTATACCTGGCCCACATCGTGCAGTAGAGGGTTCCGCTTGGGGACGACGAGCCTAGCAAGCGTGTCGTAGGTAGATTAATGCAAAGTACCGGGTCCTCACGGTCTGTCTGCTAGAGAGATTCGCGCGGGTGGTTGTCTAGCAACCAAGGCGCGGTCACCTCACGAGGCAGCAGGAGCTTCCCGAAGACACAGTTAGTGGGTAGTATAAAGCATCCCTGGTAAAGCCAGTGCGCTCATGCTGTGTTCTCGCTCTTGCTGATCAATCCACACCGCATTCCCCGGCGGAGGCTATCACTGGAGATGGGGGCGGCATGTGGAGATGGCCCGTGAAAACGGGTCGGAGATGTCAACGTCGATACCAGGCGGCCGCGCACTAGGAAGCAACACTGACCCTCCACTGTCAGTGCACCAATCCGTAGGGGACTTCAGCAAGGATGGAGGGTTAAGGGCACAGGAAGCAGAGCAGATGGTCTGTGTTGCCGGCTTCTCAGATATCCGTTCCCGCAGATGCTCGCTGATTAGAATCTGTATGGGTGGCCAGGGTACCTGCGGGATCTTCCAACCTTATCGAAGCGATTGCCGGAATGACCAATTAGAGCCGTGGACACATTGGCCACCCTGTCAAGTGGCCCTGCCAATCAACCCTGCCAACTGACCCCATCAAATAACCCTCTTACCGGCCCGTCGATCTAGCCGCCTGGCGGCAGTGTGACCACCTTGCTCCAACGACCCCCTTGTCTTGTCCGCGAAATGTCCGTATACCACCCCGTGCAAACCCAGTGCTCCACAGCAATCATTTTGACGCAGATGCTCCGACCTGAGCAAAACCCCTCGCGCGGCCGTCTCCCTGGCGACTCAAGCCACTAGGACAGTAGGAGGCGTTACTGCGAGAGCCGCGTCTCCCCTCCAAGCGTTCAGCTTGGTCGAGCTGAAAGATGCTTGCCGTGTGGATCAACCAGCTCCGGGACCAGCAGTCGAGCCATGTACCTTAAAGAGTCATCGTCGTCCATTTCTTTCGGGCTTGTTCATCAAGCACATCTACAAGCGGCTCCCGCCCCTGCATCCACTCCTCTCACATCACCATCATGCCAGATCTTCTTCGACGTTTGAGCCTGCCTTGGCTTCCAGGCGCTGTCTTAACAGTCCCTGTACGTGCTATCCGCCCACGCCACTTTCTTCCGACTGATATCTAGACAGACGTATGTTTCCCCTATACCCGGTGCAAGCGCCATAGCAGCTCCCCATGCGAGCAAAGCTTGGAAGAAGCTAGCAGCCATGTAAGTGATTCCCGTGGTGTTCACATGATGCAGCCTTTCGTGGGCTCCGTTCCGGGTATCGTCTCGAAGCAGGAACCATGCCCTTCTAGCTCCGACTTGAGACCAGAACAATCAGACTCTCAAATTTTACATTGTCCGCTCCCCTCGCCACCTGCTGCTCCGCTGAAAAGCGACGAGGCTCGAGAAGACATGAAGCCGACGCCGTCCAACTCGTCCCGATCCCCGAACAGGAATACCACGGGCAACGCCAAGGCAGCTGTCGAGCTCAATTCGGGTGCGTGCCCCAGCCTTAGATCCTGCCTGAACGTATCCGCCATTAATCTCCTGGTTAGCATGTCAGAGCTGCTCGGCTCCAGAACTTACTGATGAGGAACGCTACGATCTCAAACAGGACCTAGAAGAGTACCCGGTCGAGTGTATCCTTGGCTGCGAGCAATCTCACTTGGAGGTATATTACAAGGTCAGGTGGGTCGGATGGCCACCTGGAGCCGACAGTTGGCAGCCGCTGCGTAACCTTACGAACTGCCTTGACCTTGTGGAGGAGTACCATGTCCGGGAGAGGCTTCTTGCCGAAAGACATCGCTGCAGACGGGAAAGACGACATCGCAGGCATCAGAGGAGCTCCACCTCTGCGCCGTACTCCTCACGCAGCGGCCTGGGCGGAAACAGCAGCCCGAGTGGCAGAACAAGCCGCACTCGCAGTGCTCGAAGGATTACGGCCATGCCCGTGAACTACAGAGACCCCACAGAGACTCCTGAGCCGCCGACTGTGGCCGAATACGGTGGCGCTGTATGTTTTGCTTCCACTCCTATGCGCCCGCGTTGGCGTTTCCTCGATCCAAATGCTCACACGTTGTCGTGCAGACAGGAACCGAACCTCCTCGAAAACTCACCCAGGAGCGACGGCGGAGACTTTGGCCGCTCAAGGACAGGCACAGCAACGCCTCTCTTTTCCTCCTGTACTGGTCGACATTCGAGATGCAACCGGCTGGGAATCGTGTACGCTCGTCGAAAGCACCGTACGCTTTTCAGCCCGACGGACGGCCATTCCGAGACCACAAGTGGATCCAAGACCTGGGGCAAGGTGCCTACCACAATTACATGTCCGATGTGCAGCATAAGATGCAAGAGATGGCGGCTACGGAGGATCGCGCTGATGATCAACACAGATCGGGTCTCCTCGATTATCTGAGGGGTTGTGGGTTTCTGACGGAGAGGAGGTGACAAGACGCTTCACGAGGATGGGGCTACCGGCTTGCATTGATAGGGACGTGTTGAAGCAAATACAGGATGGCGCATTGTTGGCGCTTGAGATGAGGATCGAGCGGCACTTTGAAGAGGCCGGTGTGTGAAACGGGAGCCCGGAAGCATGTTCGATGCCAGTTCCACGAGACAACAACCTACCTCGGACGTGGATATGGCCTATAGCCCGGGAAAACACAACTCGAGAACCTCGGCCAATGATGGCCAAAGGCATTGTTCCTTCATCTTTGTGCAGCGTGTCAGCAAGTGGACCGGCCGAAACGACGGGTTTGGCAGGGGTGGATATGATACCGTGCCGTGGACTGCTGGTGGCAAGCCGACGACCATTTGCCAGCACTTCACCGTCGCTGCGACAAGATCGTTCGGCGGAGAAGATTTCGTCCGGCGTGGGCCTTCGCGGCCTTCGGGCGTGACGAGGTTCATGATCTTCGTGATGTTAGATGATAGTGTAAACCATACGCAGGCGTGTGCAACGAGAACCGATACCGCATTGCTAATTTGATCTGATATATATATATATATACATCTGATTTACTGGTGTATACGAGTACACACAGAGGCGGATGGGAGAACTCGGAGGAAACCTCCGCAAACTCCGAAAACGCTGCAACTCCTTCCGGATTGCAAAAGTCCCCGGTCTGGGCGCGGGCTTCTTTTTGTCAAAATGGCGTCGCATATATGGATGTTTTTCGATGATTGCGCAACAATAATACTAGTAATAGATTCTTTATAGGTATTAAAAGATGCGCCTAACTAAGCCATTTAGTCTAGTATATAAAGAGGATCTTAAGTACGCTATATTGTTGCGCATTTATATATTTTTGTAAATTTACTATTCCGGATTATAAAAGTCCTTAGTCTAGCTTACTAGCTTTTAAGTTTTCAGTATTTACGTCTTATATATCTTTTATAAATATAGGATATATATACTAAATAGTAGTCTTAAATAACACGAAGCTTATAATAGCATTTATAAGGTATAAGAACAATAGTATGTTGCGCAATTGTCGAAAAATATGTTCATTTGCGACGCCATTTTAATGAAAAGAAGCCGGCAAGCTAGACCGGGGACTTTCGCGAATTAGAACCACACCTCGAGCGTACCTGTACGTCACTCAAAGTAACAATTCGAGTTTCGCCTTAAGCCTCCCGCCTCAAACCTCGCACTTACCAGTGTATCGGATCCTTACCCTCGTACCGCGGATTCAGACCAGATTCGTGCACGCAACGTTCGAACTGCACGCGCCGAACCGCCGTCTTCTCCACCACACCCGCTGACCCGTCGAACCCCTCCATCCATTCATCCAACAACTACGACCGCACTCCCCACTCTTCCCTCGCAAACCCTCATACCCTTCCTCGCCTACAACACCCACAGCCAAGGCCCGCTCAGCAGTCCCCTCCGTCTCTCCACCATGAGCAAACAAACGGCGTCCGCAGCGGGCGACACCGCTTTCCGCAAAACCTGGGACAGGGAAGAGTACGCCGCGCGGCACGCGCAGAGGCAGAGGGAAGCCGCGGCGGAGTCGAAACTGCGACACGAAGCCGCGGCGCAGGGGAAGAGATACGTGAAGCGCGAGGCGACGCCCGAGGATGCGAAGGCGACCGAGGCGCGCCGCCAGCGCCTCGACGTCTCGTCCATGGTCGGCAAGCAGACGCTGGTGCCCGCGGGCAGCGCGGTGGGCAAGAGGGGCAAGGGCGCGGGCTTCTACTGCGACAGCTGCGATCTGACGTTCAAGGACAACCTGCAGTTCGTCGAGCATCTGAACAGCCGGCAGCATCTGATTGCGACGGGGCAGACGGGCGAGGTGGCCAGGGCGACGTTGCAGGACGTGGCCGAGAGGTTGGATTGGTTGAAGAGGAAGAGGGAGGAGGAGAGGGAGAGGGAGACGGTGGATCTGGGCACGAGGATCGAGGTCGCGAGGGAGGCGGAGGAGAGGGAGAGGGAGGAGAGGCGGAGGAGGAGGAACGAGAAGAGGAGGAAGACGAAGGACGGGGCGGGGGTCAAGGCCGAGGAGGTCGAGAACGATGGGGTTATCTGCTAGTCGGATGGGGAACACGACGGATCGGGCGCTGGCGAAGGGCGGGCTGTGGCTACGCGCACGACCGGGGGGGGGGCTTTGCGTGGCGTTTGCGGACGGGGCGGCACGTTGCGTTCACAGGATGACACAGCAAGGCGTTCCGGTATAGCAGCTTTCGATCGTGGTCCGGTGGCACGCCATCTGAATTTTGTGACGGAATCTCACGCTGACAGAGCACACACTATCCGAGCTTGCTACGTTTTCCAGCAGCACCTCTTGTACCATCAGACCGTCCGGGTGGTCACAAGTTCCAGACAACCACTCTGCCGTCAACACCGCTGGTGCTGATCTGCCTGATGCTTCCGGGTTGACCAGAGTATTCCCTGACCGTGCTGATGGTGTTCTGGTGCACCGTCTTCAACTGAGTGTCGTCCCTGCCAGTCTTGCCCTTCAGATCCATCTGCTTGAACATGTTGAGGGCCGACTCTTCACGCTGGCTCTGAGCGCCGCCGCTTGCGGTCGAATCGAGGGAGCCAGACAGGGTCCAGCCATCTGCTGAGCCGGAGAAACGGAAGGGGGCGCAGTCCTGTGTTGATCCACATGTCAGCAATGCCAGCGGGAATAAGCCCGGCAAAGGATGCTACCCACGTAACCGGCACACACGATCTCTCCCTCGCTGATCCACGCGAGGTCGGCAAACGGCAGGGTCTGAGTGCTGACGCTGACGACAGCCTGAGGTGGCTGTCCCTCTCCGGCACCGTACACGACGGTCATGGTGGAGTCGTGACCGACAAACGCCAGGGCATCGCCGCTCGGACTAAAGGCGCAGCTCCTGATCCAACCCGCCGTCTGGTTCAAGAACTCTCCGCAAACGGTGTTGAACGGCAGCCTCTCACCCCAAACACTGGGCTCCGGTCTCGCATCGACACCCTTGACGAAGGCGCTCAGCACCCTCGCATGGCCGTCGGTGGACCCGACCCCCAGCAGCACGCTGTTGGGGTGCCAGGCGACACAAGTGACGGTGCTGCGCAGAGGCTTCTTGAGGTGCTTCGACACCCACCAATCGTTCTCTTCCTCGAAGTAGCACACGGCGGCCACCCTGGCTCCGGATCCAACAGCAAACTTGGTCTCACTGGGGCTCCAGCGCACACAAGTCGCGGCACGGTTGATGCGCAGGAGGACGAGCGTCGGCTTCCATCCACCGCCGGGCAATGGCTCCCAGACGTAAGCGTTGCGGTCCTGCGAGCAAGTGACGATCTTGCCGGACTGGGACGCGACGTCGACGCCCGTCACCAGCTTGTCGTGGCCGCGGAGCTCATCTTGCAGCGAGAACTTGGAGCCGCCGGAGCGGCTGTAGAGCTCGACAGTGTTGTCGCGGGCGACTGCGAGGAGCGCGCGGGAGGAGTCGAAGGAGTGGTCGGCGATGGGGTGGTGGAAGAGGTGATGGACTTCTGGAGGGGACATGGTGAAGGGCAGGAGTGGTGGTGACTCTACTGCCTGTGTTGCCGTGTACAGAGAAGTGATGAGGTGTGTGCAGAGTGCAGAGTGCAGAGTGCAGAGTGCAGAGGTCGAGGTCGAGGTTGCTGTGGAGCTGGCCAGAGGCGCGCGTAATGGCTGCCCAAACCCACCGCGGGGACAAAGCAAACCGAGCATACTGAGCAAACAAGGCAAACGGAGCAAACAGAGCAGATCCAGTGCCGCGAATTGAATTGAGCAGCTTCCTGAACATGAGCTCTCTCCACAGCTGCGACTTGCTGATCGAGAAGCGGCACTGACACAGTCTCGTCTTCCTTCGCATCTTCTCTCTCCGTATACGGCAAAACCGCACAATGTCAGCAGCAGCAGCCCCCAGGACGGGCACGACGCCCTCGCGACACAGGTACGCGCACTCCCTTACGCATCGCGACCGCCTGCGCTGACCGCATGTGCGCAGTCTCTACTGCTCCAACCTACCAGACAAGCTACAGAAGGACGACCTGAAGCGCGCTCTGTACATGCTGTTCTCGACGTACGGCCCGATACTGGACATTGTCGCGCTCAAGACGCCAAGGATGAGGGGACAGGCGCACGTGCTGTTCCGTGACATGGCAGCGAGCACGCAGGCCATGGAGAGGCTGCAGGGGCACGACTTCTTCGGCAAACAGATGGTGAGGCCGTCGCTCCCTCGTTGAGTTTATACATTGCACACACCAGTGTGATACGCACGAAGGGCAACAGTCACTGACGGGAGGCACGGTACAGAAAATCGCGTACGCCAACAGCAAATCCGACACCCTCGCAAAGCTCGACGGAACGTACAGGCAACCGCAATCGTCGACCGCCGTGACCACCACCACCGGAAGTGCACCGGGCCAGCAATCAGTATTCGCGGCCCCGCCAGGCGCGTCTGCCGCTTCCACCGCCGCCACGCTCAGCGCGCCTCCCGCTGGAACCGTTCCCGCCGCGACGAACGGCACAGCTGCGACTACTGCCAGTCCCAGCCCTGCGCCTGTGCTGGGCAAGAGAGGGCGAGATGAGGAGGACGAGGACGAGGAGGCGCCCATGGAGATGGATGATGATGCGATGGAGGAGAGTGATCCAGAGTGATGTTCTCCAACGGCCGCTGCTGTGTTGGAAAAAAGAAGATTCGGCGTATGGAAAGAGGCGTCTCGGGAAGGAATGGCTTGCGGCGCTAGGATGTTCGGGGCAATGGCCGTCCCAGCAGGGCCGAACACGGTCGCAGGACAGCATGGGACACAAACGGGCGATGTCTGGCGTGGCGAATGCATCTGGGGAGGAGCGGTATGGGTCTCGCGCCAAACGGGTCTCAAGAGAGCCTGCCACGTTCGTTACGCGGCACGGGCGGATCAGGGAAGACGAAGTACGATCAGCAGATTTCCCGAGCAGCAATAGCAAGGCTCAATGGTATGCTCAAACCCACACTTCCTCCGACGATGCCGATCCACTTCAGCAAGTAGTCCAACGGGCTGATCGATTTCTCACTACAGCTCGCCCGCATCGCGTCGGCCGTCTGGCACGGGTGTACGAAGTACGCAGGTACACCTGTCACGGGATGATCCTGCCATGTCATCAGTCCGGCGCTCGGCGCTTGTAGATGGCGTCTTTTTGTGAAGAGAGACAGTGTCGGACGCCAGAATGATCAACTCACACTGATGGTCAACGCGCCCATCACGCCCACGGCGTTCATTTGCGGACGGTATGCACGTGGGACCAAAAGGTCCTGCGCGGTTGAAGCGGTGAGCGGTCGTCTGTGGCCTCGCGTGTCCAGAACGGCAAAGTAGAGCACGGGCACCTGGTAGGTCGACGACAGGACGACGTCGTAGTGGACGGTCAGGCGAGCCTGGCCGTCTGCGCCGTTGCGCCTGACGACTTGCTCGTCGTCGTCTTCGAGGGACGGTTCGTCGTCCGGGTCTACGATCTCGGTCACGGCCCGGCATGAGGCGTCGTTGTCATTGCGGGGCGAGAGTTGTTTGGCAACGCTGAGGCAGAGCGTGTCGTTCTTCGCAATCGTGAGCAACGTGAACTTGATTTGGCTGCGCCGCCGTCCGCTTACTCACCCGTCGGACGATTTGAACGCTTTCCCACTCGCCGCGATCTTGAGCGGCGCCCTGTTCACTCCACAGCGTCTGGATCTTCCGGCACGCCTCGTCAAACTTGGCGGGACTCAGGAACGGGAACGGGGATGGCACCGGGAAGCTTTTGATCGTGTCGCCCATCGTTGCTCATCGTGGTCGTTTGCGTGCGGTATGGGGATCGGTGTGCGCCGGTGTATCTCAAAATTCTTGCGTCGCCGGGCTGGTGTTCTCGAGATGCTCAGTTCCCGGCCCAGTTGGCTCTTTCCGTGGTGAACGCCAGGGAAGCTGGAAGGCTCGCAGGTCTTGTACAATGTCTCGTGTAGTGTCTTGTGTAATGTCTCGTGTAATGTCTCGTGTAATGTCTCGTGTAATGACTTGTATAGATCCTGTATAATGATGGTAATTTGCACTTGGAGCCCTCGGGAGGACATGATGGAGTCCCCACAGGACCTGCCAAGACGCATGTTCGCCGCTGTTGACGGCCGGCCAGACTTCTGCCTCAGCCTGCGACTGTACGTCTACCTGACTGTCCTCTGTTTTCCTGCCGAACGGCCTCTTGCATATCGATATTTGCAGCTGCGCGCTGCACCCTGCACGCTACACACCTCGAAAAGATCGCCCGCGTAATATCGTTTTACACTGAATTCTGTCATCTCGGCCACAGCGCCGTCCCCTCTTCTTCCGCCGCTTGTGCCCCGTGCCTGTCCTGGTAATCCATTGCCTAAGCCTGTAACTTAACGCTCGCCGTCACCGTCACCGTCACCGTCACACCGTCACCGCCGGCCCCATCGCTGCGTTCCATTCGAGCACGCCTCAGCCAGCACCGTCCCTCACTACCTCCGTCCCCCGCCGCCACAAGGTACTCTATCGACAGCTGTATACGCCCTCCATCACCGCCATGCCACCCAAGACAGAGAAGAGCAGCCAATTGAAACGTGCAAGGGTGCGTCATCTTAGAAGCACCATCCTTCCACCTTCATTCCCATTTGTCTCACGAATATCTCACAGGCTTCCGTCGGCGAAGGCGCTGAGGACCCGTCCAAGAAACCACGCCGCTCTCAGCGACTGTCCGCACAGCACGACGACGAACACCTCAAAAGGGCCCACTGCCTTCGCCCGTAACTCACAAGGACACCGCCTCGACCGAATCGGCGGCCCAGCGAACCGTCAGTCCAGCTCCCCAAAGCCCACGGCAACACACTCCCGTATCCACATCACCCAAGTCGAGTCCGCCCCGCCAGTCGGGCCTGTCGTCTCCGCCAGATGACACACAGCCCTTCAGTCAATACCTCCCACCTGCGCCATACAGCTACGAGGTCGAGGACGAGGAAGGAGAGGGTGTTTGGGGCTATCTGATACCGCTGGACGCCAAGGGAGGAAACGATGCGCTCGTCTTGAGGAGGAGAGCGGCTTGCCCGGTACCGCCGAGCGAGGTGGGAAGGACGGACGGCCGAAGCAAAGTCGGCAAGACTGAGTACAAGGATCAAGAAGAGGGATACGAGGAGGACAAAGCGGATCATGGAACACCTGCAGGGGGTATCTGATTGGGAGACATCCCGAATGTGGTGCGTATCCATCTTCAATGAGGACATGGCGAATGGGTAGATGGTTGCAGCACAATGCATGACGAGCTGACGTACGACAGACCGCATCCTCAACGTTCCTACGATCTCCAATCGTCACTGCCTCCTGTTCAACGAGAACAAGCACGGCGACTCCATAGCCATGCTCGAGGATCTCTCCGGAAACGGCACGTACATCAACGACGCCTACGTCGGGCGCAACAAGCGGCGCGAACTCCAAGATGGTGACGAGATCTCCATTCTTGACCAGGCTCGCTTCACATTCAGATATCCCCGCAACCGCGACGCGAACGGCTTCAGGCAACAGTACATCATCCACAGCCAGCTCGGCAAGGGTCACTTTGCGACCGTCTATCTGTGTACGGAGAAGTGCTCCGGCATGCGCTACGCGGTCAAGAAGTTTGAAAAGCGTGTGGTGCGTGGCCCGCATGGACCGACCGAGGACAAGAGCAGGGTCGACGGCCTGCAACAGGAGATTGCAGTCCTGATGGGCATCAGTCATCCCAACCTCATGTGCCTGAAGGACACGTTTGACGAGTACGACGGGGTTTACCTTGTGCTGGAACTGGCGCCGGAAGGGGAGCTGTTCAATCACATCGTGAGCAAGCACAGGCTCTCCGAGGCGGAGACGAGAAAGATATTCGTGCAGTTGTTCCAGGGCGTCAAGTATCTGGTGCGTAGTCTGTCGGCTCATCATGCAGGACCTCACTGACGCCCTTCTTCAGCACGAACGCAATATCGTCCACCGCGACATCAAGCCGGAAAACATCCTTCTCATCGACAAGGATCTCAGCATCAAGATCGCCGACTTTGGTCTTGCCAAAATTATTGGCGAGGAATCCTTTACGGCCACTCTGTGCGGTACGCCCTCGTACGTGGCGCCCGAGATCCTCGAGTCCGGAAACCGGAGGCGCTACACACGGGCCGTCGATGTCTGGTCTCTGGGCGTGGTCCTGTACATCTGCCTCTGCGGCTTCCCTCCCTTCTCCGACGAGCTGTATTCGCGTGAGAACCCCTACACCCTCTCGCAACAGATCAAGATGGGTCGCTTCGACTACCCCTCTCCCTACTGGGACAGCGTGGGCGATCCGGCGCTGGACCTCATCGACCGCATGCTCACGGTCGACGTCGACAAACGATACACCATTGACCAATGCCTGGAGCACCCTTGGACGACGAACCGCGCCGGCGACGCCGCCATCAACCCGGGCGACTCTCTCGACGGCCTCACCCCCAAGATGGACAACCTTGACTTCTCCCGCCGCAAGCCCGTGCGCGAACGCACCATGCTCAGCGCCATCAACGACGTGCGCGTTACCCGCGTCATCAACACGCAGAAGGACGACCTGCCCGCGCTGAAGGTGTGGGAGAAGAACAACTCGAAGGCCGAGAAGCAGAGCCCGATCAACGGCGTCGGCGACAAGCAGGTCAACGGCCACGCGGCGACGACGGGCAAGGAGGTGGATCCGGCACACAACCGCGACCTGAGAGAATTCGCGGCCATGGGTGGGAAGGGCGATCAGCCACTCTTTGGTGACGACGGGGGCAGCAATTACCTCGATGGGAGCATGAGGGCGCCGTGAACGCTGGTTCGCACCGGTCGGCGGGGAGATTAGAGTTGCATTGTGGCGCGTGCACGCGAAGAGCGCACCCAGCGGACAGGTTTGCGATCGAATCCGGGGAATCGGAGCGATGTGCCAGTGTGGACGCTTCGCTGACCTTTCTCACGCTGATGGGTTAAAAGCTGATCCCCTTTGCCTTCGGCTCGAGCCGGACGATCTGGGCGTTGGGATGGTTGGGGCCTCGGGGATTACAGGCCATGGGCATGGGAAACGCGGTGAACTGTCATGATAGGCAACGCGAGACAAGACGTCGAACGAGATGACGGCCACCGGTGTTGTTCCCATTCACTTGTCGTATGTCCGTGCTGGAGCATTTTACCGCCTTTCTCGTCTGCCGGCCGGCCCTCCGGCCTGTTGAAGGCATCGCTACGCTCGTCGAACTGAGCTGTCTACGCAAGAGCTCCGAATAGCGGAAGGGATGCACGCTGATCCTGTCTCATCACTGTCGCAGTTCGAAATGATGCAGGATGGGGCATCGTACTGCCTCTCGATTACCTCGCCGTCCATCGCTCTGTAGTATTGCATGGCTAAGTCGTCCAGCAACGCAGCGCGCGACAGCAGCAGATTGTAACGAAAACTGTATAGTAGATCCTTTCTACCTTACGTAGGGTCGTAGTCCAAAATCCCAACTACGAGCTGCAAACCCTCCATGACAGGTAACCCGAGCCAACTCACCCCAACCTAACCCAACCCGACCCAATCCGATCCGTCAGGGCCTCGACCCCTGTGAAAATGAGCTCACGCCTCCATCCGGCTCTTTCCGCATACGTTCCACGCCCCTTTGCGTACTAGCCCGATGCTAGTTATACACAATGGGACACCGTTTTACCGATTCATTGGTCCTTTGCTGCCTGCCCTCTCCTCGCTCTCCTTCTCGCCTCTACTACCTTACGTCGGTAGAACTCCTGGTCCGGCTACTCCACCGCGCTCTACGCGCGCCGCTCGTTCGTTGGCCCGCTGTCCTCGACCCGGTGGAGGGCGAACACCCTTAGCGTAATCTCGCCTATTGCCGCGTGGGCGCGAGCCCTGGGTCTCTCTAGGCATGGAAAGCACTGTGTGGGACTGTTGTCTAGTCACTTCCTATACGCTACTCTCTAGCCACCGAGCCGCTGCGCGACATTCTAGTATAGACGCTACACAGCGTGCAGGCAGCGATCCCCGGTGGAGCTTTTGCATAGCAAAGACGGAACGACTCATGGCTAGTACCGCGACATTGGAGGCAGCAGATCTAAAGCCGTGGCCTCTTCCAAGGGGGAAACAAGTAATTCGGAATTCTAAATGGAGCCATCGTCATACTCGCGGTACGACGACTCGTGATATGAAAGTCATAAAGAGGTTAATTCTCAAAGGGTGAGCCCTCGGCTAGCTAATATACATTGGAGGGGATCACGTTGTTAGCAACCAGGACCGAGGGCAGTGTGAGACCTTGGACAGTGTAACCGTCTAGATAGGAATTGGGTAATGGGTAACTGAATGTTGGTTG
The DNA here is from genome assembly GCA_030247885.1 of Taxawa tesnikishii (nom. ined.). NCBI lineage: Eukaryota > Fungi > Ascomycota > Dothideomycetes > Dothideales > Taxawa tesnikishii (nom. ined.). Next base: position 273,990 of record JAPDRO010000007.1, read on the forward strand.
ATGTGCAACCAATTGAGGGGTCAGTGAACGGGTGAAGGGTATCCGGTAGTGACGAAGGAAGTAATGGGTAATGACTAAGGGAGTATTTGTGATTAACTAAGGAAGTAACGGATAGTAATGAAGGGAATATTAGGTAATGAGTAATAAAAGACTAGGTAATCACGAAGAGATTAGTTAGGGTTTAGGTAGTGAATTAGGTAGTTACAATGCACGCGGGAAAGTTTCCAGATAGCTAGAATTCCTAGCTACGTAATAGCATAGCTAACTTCTTCTGAAATGCAATAACATTATTGTCACAGTAGTAATGCTTATAGAATTGACATTGTAGATGCATTAGATAGTAAGAAGTATTATACAATCGCCAAATTGATGTGATTTTGTATATGTAGTTTAGGATCTAGTGTGCTATCTACCTGCTATTGTTATAGCCTCCACCCTTTCTAGTATGCTATTAATATAGTGATCTAGTCTTCTTTGTAGAGTTAATAGGCGCGTTATCCTATATAAATAGCATACCTAGCATCTAGATAGTAGGTATTTGCTCTTTTAGAACCTTGATATACTTGTTAGCTAAATACCCATGCTTCTTAGTCTCAAAATTACGCTCTATGATGACTAGATCTAAGATACTAGTACCCTAGAAAGTAGCCTATACTATCACTAAAAGGTCCTTTCCTTTGTTGTAGGTCTAGATTATCTTGTAGTCCCATTTCTATTGTAGTGTTCCAAAGCACTATTATAGTAGGGTGGGAAGGCAGTAGTAGTTAGTAGCTATCTCTAGTTCCTGTTGTCGTGATGATGATGGATGTCTAGCTATAGTCCTCCGGAAGGTAGATATAAAGGGGTAAGTCACGTGATGTGGAGTCACGTGGCAGTGCTCGGCAGTGGGGGCGGCAGTGGGGAAGCGGAGGCTACCCCACTACACTATTACCTCTTTTAGCTAGAACCTTGTTTAACTAAGCACTCATTACTCTAGATGACTATATTCCACTATTCTAAGGTCCAACTCCT
>JAPDRO010000007.1:292500-295000 GCA_030247885.1 Taxawa tesnikishii (nom. ined.)
TTGGTTTTTTATCTAATAAATACACCCCTTCCGAAGTCGAGGTTTTTAGCATGTATTAGCTCTAGAATTACCACAGGTATCCATGTAGTAAGGTACTATCAAATAAACGATAACTGATTTAATGAGCCATTCGCAGTTTCACCGTATAAATTGCTTATACTTAGACATGCATGGCTTAATCTTTGAGACAAGCATATGACTACTGGCAGAATCAACCAGGTAACTATCTTGATCCAGGGTCGCCGCTCCGCTTGCGCGGCGCCGCTCGCCTGGAAACCCCCGGTGAAGGGGTGAGAGTAGTTAGAAGGAAGGGGTGAGGCCGTAACGAATACGGCGACGCCCGGGACGCGGCTTTGGGTAAAAGGTCCGAAGAACGCTTAAGCCCTCCACCGCAACGTCCCATCCATTTGCCCATTCTGAATTCCCCAAGTTGCTTTCCGCCGCAGAGCCGGTTCGGATCGTTAGACCTTCGCCGGACTGTGGCATCGGCACCTCAGGTGGAGGTTACCTTTCTCCGGTCACGCCGTTTCAAAGGCGGATACCGAATAGGGCGTGCCCCCGATTTCGTCTTAGGATAGTGTTAGCCAGCGGCCAAACATCCACAGACCCCGACATGGCCGGCCGATTCCCTGAGGAACCCACCGGTCTTCGGTCGCGGGCCAAAGGCTTTCGCTTTGACAGTTCCCACCATTGACCCGCAGCGGCCGTCAGCAAGGGAGGGGCGCACCAGCGCGCAGCAGTAGTGATTTACACCCAACCCACGGAAGACGGCCATGCCGACGAGAAACCCACCACAGAAAACAGGGAGCCATTCGCAACCATATGAAGCGAGCGGCGGACCGCCCAGGGCCAAGGGCACCAGGGTAAAAACCCCATCCCGAAGCCCACTTCTTCAACCGGCCGAATAGTCCCAGGCGGGCTCATCACAGGAGTGCCATTAGACCCTCAACTGTTAGGCCGCGCCTTTTCTCTTTTCTTGTAGGTCCTCCGGACGCTGACGGGCCCCGGGGTGCCCGGCCGCGGGCGACCGTCGGGGTCGCGCGCTGCCGCCGACGCCTTCGCCTGACAAACTCGAAATACGACTGCGCGGACGCATCGCAGCCACCGCGCGCAACGGGAGCCACACGAGGGTGATTGACGTGAGCGGGAACCGGTAGGGGGTTCAGAGGATGCCCTGGCATCGCGTAGGGGTGCTCCAGGGGTCGCCGTCGGCCGTGGGGAGGCCGTGGGGAGGCCGTGGGGGCGCGCGTACCTGTCAGGGACTGGGTGCGGGAATCCGATGACGAGTAACGAATTGATCAGGCGGTGACGAAGGGATCCGGGTCAGGAATCAGGTAGCAGATCAGAAGGTGAGAGACTGGGGTTCAGGAACTGGGGTGAGGGGTCGGGTAGTCCCGAGAGACGCGTTTGGCCGATGAGGAAGGAGGTCTATCCGGGAGCAAGGGGGCACTGGGTGTAAGCAGCCAGTGCCCAGAGCGTGTCGGCAATCGCCACAACCTTTGTAGATCCGCGAAGGAACAGCAAACAACAGGCGCAGTCCAAGGGGACAATTAGGGAAACGAAGGAGGGGAAGCAGGGGCAGGGTATCCGGTTCCCCTAGGCCGAGTTCGTGACGGGTGGGTTGTCCCCCCGAACGGACCTTGGAGGTCGAGTCAGCCGCCCTAGGAACCCGATGCCCTGGGGTTGTGGACGCCATAGAATCGCCATAGGGGCTCGGTTTGGCGGCTTTTGGGGGTGATCTCCGACGCTCCCCGGAGTAGCACCCTCCCACTCGTCTCCAAACCGGGGCAGCCGCTGCTATGCCTGCTGTAGACCGGTCGCCGGCAGACGTCGCCCCTGGCCCTTCCGGAGCGCTATACGGGCCTCCCTAGGCCCGAGGGCCCGCCCGGGTAGGGTCACACCGCCCCAGGACAACCCCGACCACGAGGCCCTCTTGCACGGGGGCTACACTGCCCTCGAGGAAGGGACCGAAACGGCAAAGCCCCCCAGCCCGGTGCGTCACACTGCCCGCGCGGGGTCACGCTGCCCGGTGGGGTTACACTGCCCGTCACCGCCCCGTTCTCCAACAAAAGGCCGGTGCTGCCGCATGGGAAGCCCTCGCAAAGCCCCAGCGGCCCCCTTCGAAGACCGGCCCTGTCTGGCCGATGCGTTTGACGGGGCTCGATGGCCATACCTTTGGGCCCCCTTCCTTCCTGTCCGCCCGGCGGCAAGCGGTCCTTCCCCGCGCGAGCCCGCCCCTCCTGGCGCCGCATCTGAGGCCTCCGCCGGATCCACTCCGGCTTTGCGGCTTCTCCTGCGACGAGGGAGGACTGTTCCCTATCCCGGAGACCGCCCGCAGGCGCCCCGCGTGTCCCGCTAGGCGGCGTGACCTGTACACCCTCGGGCCTGGCGAGGGGCGGGTGCCCTACAGCCCACGCACGGGTAAAGCCTCGTCCGTCCTACACGCGCCGCCGGACGGTCTGACCCGGGGACGGTAGCAGGCCTACCCGTATGGGCGCGC